>CM051031.1:10943149-11170649 GCA_027627225.1 Congeria kusceri | reverse complement strand
ACATAGCATTGTGACTGGACTTAAGATAGAATGTGGACTTAATTTATAAATAATTTTCGATTTACCGTTGTTTATCGGTCAATAAACAACGATTTGAAGTTCTGATGCGTAAGAATTAAACAACTAGGGCGTTAGCCCGAGTTGTTTAATAGCCACGCTTCAGAACGACAAAGAGTTATTTAATGGCCGATAATCAACGATAATACGAAAATTACTTCGATTCTAACATGATTTGACATACATTTTTGCAACTGTGATTGGAAGTACTTTTTAATACGCTCCACTCAGAATCGGGACTTTTTTGCGTTGTTTATTGGGTAGTTTAACAACGACAATTTTGATCTTGTCCATAGAAAAATTAGCGAGTATCATGTTAGAATTTTAGATTTACAATGCTTACCGTTGGGCTGCCATGTTCATCCATAACTCTGAAAAATAAGGTATATGCAATAGGAAACGGTCACATGCAATATGAGAAATGACAAGATGGTCATAAGACCCTATGTCGTTCACCTGAGGGGCTAAGCAAGTTTCATGTTGATTGGGCTTAAATGTGACCTCTACAGTGTTCAGACGCTTTGTTTTATTTTGCCCTGACGGTCTAGTTTTTGACCCACATTACCCTGTTTCGAACTCGACCAAGATATCATAAGATCAAATGTTTTGAAGAAGTTTCATGTTGACTGGGCAAAACATGTTACATCCTGTATTCACAAGCTTTTTCTTCAATTTGACCTAGTGACTTAGTTTTTGACACCACATGAACCAGTTTCAAACTCATCCGAGATAGCATTGTAACAAATGTTCTGGCCGATTGGGCAATAAATGCAGTCTATAGTGTTCACAAGGAAAATATTGACGACGCACGACGCATGACAAAAGGCGATCACAAAAGCTCACCATGAACACGTTTTGCTCAGGTGAGCTAAAATAGGTAATGATTGTTTGGTCAATATCTTGTTCACAATTTCATGTCAAAAGTATGAGTACCTTGTACAACCCTAGTTTGTAATGTTTTAATACAAAGCTGAATACAGATGGTAAGAGCGATGACTTATGTCATTCGTTCTTATGGCTCCACGTCCTGAGTTCGATACCTACTAGAGGTTTGAATTTATATTGCTATAGGATATGAATATTTCGTAGAAAACACCCATTTAACTTACTCGGATTCGACTTCCTTCTCCGTGTAGATTCTTAAGAGGAAGTCCGCTTCCACGTGCGGATGGAAGGTGCTTGGAATGATGACGTAATATCCGGGTGACAGCTGGCACCTGCGCGCTACCTCCCGGTGCTGCTGGTAGACGCCGGAACTCTCCCGGTGGATCAGAGCTGACCGGGGTAGGGATCTGCCTTCCAGCGGGCGCCTTTGCCGGCTTTCAACCTTTCGACATTTTCGAGGATTTAGGAATGAAACGATTTTACTTGGAGGTTTTTTAGTTGGTTTACAGTTTACGCTTTTAATAGCAAAATAACAACAAATTTACAGATATTTAAAAATTTGTCTTTTTACCACATTGTTACATCATAATCATCATCATCAACATCATTCATTTTAACATTAAACCAAAGTCTAGAGCCTGATTTCAAAATACATGTTAGCGACATGCATAATTTTCATGTTTTTGCACAAACCTGATAAACATCGAAGCCGACGGCCACCTGGCTCTCCACTTCCGGTCTCTCCTTCTCCATCAGCGACACAATCATAGTGCACAGCTGGCGGTCGTCCGTTGAATCCGTGTCCAGCAGTTGTATTTGAAACTGGGGGTTCCTCCAGTACAAATCTGTAAGTTAATACGTTTCGCACGTTTATGATACAACGCATGGGTGTATGTGCTTGCATAGAAAATAAGCGAGGTTCTTTGATTTTGTAAGATGACGTTTACGTCGACGACGTCGACGCCCGGCAATAAGCGTTATGCGGGTTTTCTATCGACGTAACTTTGTCATTTTTTCAATATATAACAATATAAATATAATAGTTTACCAATATCTAATTAAAATAGAATACAATGTCCATGTCATATTTCAAACGCATTGTTTAAATTAAATGTGAGAAGATACACTCAATTAAGATGAAGATTACTTAATTTATGATCTTCTACTTATTGCGTGCAATTTTTACTATCAACCTGAATACTGTTATAATTACACCATTGAAAAGTGAGTTGATGACTTTGAATTGCTTAATGAAAACGTACATTATATTGCATATGTTAATGCATATACGTATGCCCCCTACCCTGATTCGGTGGGTTCCCGCACCCTCCTGCTGTGACCCCCTTGAGCCAGGCGTCATGGTACATCGTCACCCTCCAGTTCTTCTTGTTCTGAAACACATATGTACATATACACGTATAGTCCTGAGTCTAGTACACAGGAGCCGGACATTTCTGAGTCTAGTACACAGGAGCCGGACATTTCTGAGTCTAGTACACAGGAGCCGGACATTTCTGAGTCTAGTACACAGGAGCCGGACATTTCTGAGTCTAGTACACAGGAGCCGGACATTTCTGAGTCTAGTACACAGGAGCCGGACATTTCTGAGTCTAGTACACAGGAGCCGGACATTTCTGAGTCTAGTACACAGGAGCCGGACATTTCTGACACCAATTTCAACCGGCATCAGTGATCAAACCGGGAATAATTTGGCGACGCCGACAAAGTGGTGAGTGAAACGCTGCATAAGCGGACAGAGCCTCCACGGAACGCTTTAATGTCATGTGACTTGTACGAAACGTATGAAGTACCAGCTAAAATCACCGGGAGAGCGCAGACCTACGCCGCGCTAGCTCTTTCATCCCACGTGTTTAATTGATACATCATTATGTGTCAACTGGTCCTGTCTCACCAAAACAGATTGTCTTTAACAAAATTCCTGAATCTAGACGGTGATCCGGATCACCACCAAAATCTAATCATTTACTCATTTGCATATTTCCAACATTCCCAGAAAAAGTCATGCAAATCCATTCATAACTTTTTTCGTAGAGTTGCTTACTGACAAACCAACATGCAAACCGACAAAGGCAAAACAAAGCGTTGAACGCTGTAAGACTGCGTCTTGCAATATGAAGATAAAGGTCAAGAAAAGTTATAAATTATAGTTCATTAACACACACAAGGAAACACCAAATTGGCATAATGGGTTATGTACTAGTAAATTTGGAATAAAAGTATATGTTGATTGTTCACAATGGATTAAATCGGATATATTTCTTGTCCTCTATCCATAGCAATCTTTGAATTAATTTGTTGATAGTATTTAGTGGACCAATCCTCTGATAACAAGGAATTGTTTCGCAGTTCTGATTGGCGTGCTATCAGTGATCTCCCCTGTTCCACGATATTGTGAGCATAGAAACAGGGGAGGTCACTGTGCAATTGCCATCTCAAAAGCGATACTTGCTTTCGATTTGCTGTACTAAAGACTCCGGCTATTACCGCAGTCTAAAAACTAATCTCATTTACGGAGGTAGCTTAGTTTCCTTACCGTGAGCTTTGACAGCTCTTGGTTGACGGCGTCCGGCTGTAGGTGGCACATTTGGCACTCGTCGAAGTTGTCGATGAAATCCTCGTACGACATCCTGTAGAAGAGATACAGATAATTGCTCGAGGTTCGCAGTACCCAGCACGGTAATTACTCGAGGTTCGAGGTATCCAGCACGGTAATTACTCGAGGTTCGCAGTACCCAGCACGGATCGTGTCCGAACATGGCGACTGCACAATGTGCTGCCCCAGCGTTCACACAACAAGTTGAGCCCGACTTTCGTGTTCAGGACTAGACTTCAGAATTGCATTCACAAACATATCTGGATCAATGAAAAAGGTTTGCAAACGACAGTTTATATAATGATGAACTCTTTTCTTTGTACATTTGCACTAAGATATAATAGTTACAATAATAACCGTACACAAATTCATGTTATTTTATATAGACAGAGAGTTGAAATTAAATTCAAATTAAAAAAGTGTTTTAGATTCTACACGTTCAGTTGAGAAAACAACAGATCAAAGAAACATTCAACAGAACAGTACATCTGTAGCAAATCTATGTATAACAAAAATCAAAAACCCTCAAAAAATTCGTCATTTTATACAGTGTTATTTCAAAACAAATCACTTTTTGAGATTACGTTCAGTTAAGATAAAAACGTGTCACCGGAACATTCTTCCCATTGGGATCTGGCTATAACACAACTGTTATAAAAATAAACTAAAAACAACGGTGTACCAGAACTCCCCATCGTCCTCGAGTATAATGTTCATTTTGACTTTCACTTCCCGTGGCAGTTTCTGTATTTCTGGAGATCTGAAATATGGTAGTACGCAAATAAGTCATCGTACAAACATGTATATAGTATGATTTAAATCAATAATTAACCGATTTACATATTATATAACTGTTAAAAGATGTATCATTACTGTCAAAGGTCATTAGAGAAACGATTACGCTAAGGGATATCGAACTTTAGACATAACTTATACGTGTAACGAAGCTTTCAAATTGATACTACATTTTATTCAAATTTTATTTGAATTAAACTAACGCGTAGTCAATTTCAGAAAAAAAACTAAACAATGTTTTATTAGCTTTTTATTTTCTATAAACTTTGTTTTGCAAGCTTTTTGTCCGAACTTAGTTTTGTTGGCAAAACGCTCATTACGCAGTAATGAAGTTTAAGGAACTTGTAACGGCTTTTGAATATTAATAGCAATTTTACCCACACACCCTACACCAACCACTGACTTACGAGTCCGACCAGGGTCAGTTCCACTAACCCACACACACCCTATCCACCCACCCCCGACTTGCGAGTCCGACCAGGGTCAGTTCTACTAACCCCTACACACCCTACCCACCCACCCCTGACTTACGAGTCCGAACAGGGTCAGTTCCACTAACCCCCACACACCCTACCCACCCACCCCTGACTTACGAGTCTCACCAGGGTCAGTTCCATTTACCCCTACACACCGTACCCACCCACCCCCAACTTAAGAGTCCGACCATGGTCCGTTCAACTAACCCCCTATCCGCAATCTCAATCCGCCCGTGCAACTTACGAGTCCCACAATGGTCCGTTCCCTAACACCCTATCCCCAATTCCAACCTACCGCCTGATCTACGAGTCCGACCATGGTCCGTTCTACTAACAACCACGCACCCTACCCACCCATCCCCTGACTAGCGAGACCCACCAGGAACCGTTCAAATAAACCCCACACATCCTATTCACCCATCTCCTGATTTATGAGTCTCACCAGGGTCAGTTCCACTAACCATCCCATACAATATCCACCCACCTCCTGACTTACGAGTCTCACTAGGGTCCGTTCAAATAACCCCCGCACATCCTATCAACCCACCACCTGACTTACGAGTCCCACTAGGGTCCGTTCCACTAACCCCCGCACACCCTATCAACCCACCCCCTGACTTACGAGTCCGACCAGGGTCCGTTCCACTCCTTCCGGCCCCACGGGTTTCTCAGCCGCATCAGACGGTACTTCCGTCCGTTCAGGGGAACCTTTGATGAAAAAAGAAACGTTATGCTAAGGCCCATGTTTGTGATAAAAATGTTTAAGCGTGTTTTAATAATAAAAATAATTCGTTTGTTGAAGCTATGGGTGTAGTCACACGTCAAAACGACCAGATTGAACGAATAGAAACAATTATATTTAACAAAAGACACAATAGTGCCCGTACCGCTCTACTGGCTTATTAAGTAAGAAGCGAAAGGGCCATGAAATGCTGTACATGTATTAGGAAAAAAGGATCGCCTCTGGCGACCATGTTTTTAACGAATCAAAATCATTTTTAGTATTTTGGTAGAAAATCACCTTAGAAACATTTCTGTGAAATTATAGTGAAATCCAAGCTGTGTTTTCTGAATTAAGATTTTTAAATATAACCATATTATGGAAAATGGCCCTGCCCCCTGGCAGCCATTTTTTACGGACTGGAACTATTTGAATAATTTCGGTCAAGGAACATTTCTGTCAAATTATTTCGTAATCCAAATAGTGCTTTCTAAAATACAAGATTTTCACAACAGCCATATAATGTAATTGGCCCTGCCCACCTGGCGCCCATGTTTCACAACGGATCCTAACATTGTGAGCAACTTTGGTAGAGAATCACCCGAGGAACTTAGCTGTGAATTATTTCGAAATTATTTCTAAATCCAACCAGTGGTTTCTGACAAGAAGATGTTCAAAGTTTTCAATATAGTCATATACGGGAAAATGGTCCTGCCCCCTGGCGGCCATGTATTTAAACGTAGCGGAGCCGTTCGAGCAACTTTGCTAGAGACTGACCAATGAACTTTCTGTGAAATGTCCTTTAAAGATTTTTCTATTTATAGCTCGGGTGGTCATCTTGTGCAGCGGACCGAAACCATTTGATTCACTTTGGCAGAGGACCACCCAAGGAACATTTCTTTGAAGTTTCATTAAAGTCGGCCCAACGGTTTCAGTGGAGATGTGATTTAAATAAAATTTACGGACGCACGGACGCACGCACGACGTACGAACCGCCATGGAATAAGCTTGCTGGCCTTCGGTCAGAGGAGCTAACTAAAGTTTTATAATTTTAAATAAGTTTAATATAACATTTTATACGTGTAAAAATATATACATCCTGACATATGCATACCTGTGAAAGTGCGGTGACACTGTATGCGTGGCCCATGTACAGTCCGTTGCTGCTACGAACTTCCGGTCGTGCTGACCCTTCCGGTAGCTAAACCGGATATAAGAATGACAAACAAATAGCTCCCGTGCTGTAAAGAGTTATTTATTTATCTAAGCAGCGCATACATTGACCGTAGATAAGATCGATCAAAGATATTTATAATTCAAAGCAGTATATCAATAATACTAAACGTAGATGTTTTGTTCTGAATAAAATAGTGTACTAAAATATATAACGTTTCATGTGTCCGACAAATGTCATATACCCCAAATTAAGTAATTTGATGTTATAATAAAATATTACTCAAATAACAAGCAACGTCCTGTGATAGTTTATTGACGTAAGTACTGTCCTAGTACTTACGTAAATGCTGCCACCAACGAGTGTGTGCATCTGGGACGATTTCCAGAGCAGCTCATAGAGATTCGGAGGGATTGCGTCTTTCTTGTTGAGGAAGATCGTCTCCGCGATTCCTCCGGTCATGTCGACCAGGGCGTCAGTCAGCTTGCCGCCCTCCAAGGCTTCGTAGCTGCCGCGCAATCTGGGGGCATGACAGACAGGAACATGAATACTGGTAATGGCAGACAAAGTTATTCGTAACAGGGATCGTGAATAACAGGGTCATGACAGGCAGGATAATGCAAATAACAATGTCATGAATAACAGGGTAATGGCAGACAGTGTCATGAATAACAGAGTCATAACTGACAGGGTCATGAATATCAGGGTCATGGCAGATAGGGTCATGAATAATATGTGGTCATAACAGGGTTATGGTAGGCAGGGTCATGAACTACAAGGTCATTACGGACATGGTAATGACAAATAACAGTGTCATTAATAACAGGGTTATGGCAGACAGGGTCATTAATAACAGGGTCATGGCAGACAGGGCAATGGCAAATAACAGTGTAATGAATAACAGGGTCATGGCATACAAAGTCAATAATAACAGAGTTATGGCAGACGGGATCATGAATAACAGGGTCATAACAGAAATGGTCATGAATAAATCATGGCAGACAGGATCATGACAACATGGTGTCATGGATAAGAGGGTCATGTATTATTCCGCATTGGAGAGTATTTCATATCAGATGCATCGAACGTATACGTTACGAATAACATGTTACTATCTAATCGGCTGCAATAAATCAGGAAATGCTAAGAATAATATATATACAAGGGCAAGATTGGCAAGGACAGGAGCGACCTGATGTCACAGTGTATCAGGTAGCTGTATATAAGACTGAAATTCGTATAGTATATTGCCTAATTTGGGTCATATCGTTCTGGCGTGGTGATGCAAATGAGCACCGCTTTTTGTCGCCCGTCAAACTACCAACAAACAAGTTCGATGTGGACAACATCATGGTGAAAAAAATGCATAAAGGTTTTTTATACAACCCAACATTGAGTGTTAATACTTTGCGTATGCCTTCTCCAGAAGTGCTCCCCAGAGCTCGTCGGGTTCTTCGACGTTGTACGTGAACAGCAGCCGGCGGCCGTCCGTCGGCAGGTAGTCGTCGACGATCACCTCCTTCCAATGGCCGTACCACCAGAACTTGAAGTGGAATATACCTGCAGCAGAAAATAAACCGTGGAACAATATTTGAACTTGAAGCGGAATATACCTGCATAAAAAGAAATCACAGATTATCAAGCAGAGCTTTAATGCACGCAGCTTCTTAACAAAATATTAACGTACGTAAGTTGTTATTTCGTGAAATTTCAGACGACATTTAAAATGCAATTCAGTCACAATATGGCAAAATGAGACGAGTAATTTCCATTTTTACAAAACTCCGACTAAGGAGCTGTGTAGATACGTGTTCTGCTTAACATATTGGAATTTCACGTTGAATATATTTGTTTGAATGCACCAACAGGGTCATCCTTCAAAAACTGTTTGCTTGCGGTAATGTGACCGACTCACGAAATTGGGCCCGACTCAAGTTTTTATAGGCTCCCGTTATGCATTTAAAAAAAAATTCTATTCGAAATTTTAAATTATATATGCATGATATTTTGTTCGTAATTATTTCATAGCGTTTTTTTATCATCAAATAAACACTGCGTTCTAATTACTGTAAATAAAGCTGAATTTTGAGCAGTGTTAGTATCCTGATGCTCTGATGGGCCACACAATACGAACGACAACTCGGATGATGATGGGCCACACAATACGAACGACAACTCGGATGATGATGGGCCACACAATACGAACGACAACTCGGATGATGATGGGCCACACAATACGAACGACAACTCGGATGATGGTATGTTAGGTCTTGCAGTTTACGTTACAGCGTTAAAACATTAACGCAAGATTAATGGTGATACAGTACACAATATACATGTATTAAACTAATGCTACGAATTGCTTTCGGGTTGTTGTTTGTCTTTTTATAGGTTAATGAGCAAGAATAATATGTCTCTGTTGTTCATCAACAAACAATAAAGAAGTGTATATAAATATATAATTATAATGCTTAGTTGAAAATATGTATTAACAATATATTGTTGTTGCTGAAGCTAATGCGACTACAGTGTTTGTTGTTGGTATTGTGTTGCTTAACCAATATTTCCAGGTCTGAATAATAATGCATCTATAATGAGTCTACGTAAGCGAATTTTAATTTAGTGTTTGATTATAATTTAACATAACGTAACAACTATATGCATATAATTCCTGAAGCGATGGGGGCGCTTTACTACGGTGGCATGTGAGAAAAATAATTGTATCTCGTGGACACGAGTTAGTAAGTCGTGGCCACGAGTTATTAAGTAGTGGACACGAGTTAGTAAGTCGTGACCACGAGTTAGTAAGTCGTGGTCATGAGTTTCGTAAGTCGTGGCCAAGAGTTATTAAGTCGTGACCTCGAGTTACGTAAGTTGTGGCCACGAAATAGTAAGTCTTGGCCACGACTAACGTAACTCGTGGCCTCAACATAATTAGCCAATCAAAAGTTATTTGGCTAAATAAATTCACTAGATACATAAACCACTCGAGGAAATATCTTGAAACAAGATCATTCCTATCCGAGCTGCGATTTCTAGTGAATGTGTTCAGCCAAATAACTGGATTTCTGATTGGCTAATTACGTCGTGGCCACGAGTTAGGTAAGTTGTGGCCACGACTTAATAACTCGTAGCCACGAGGTACTAAGTCGTGGCTACAACTTCTAACTCGTGGCCACGAGATGAATTATTTTTCTCACATGTCACGTCTATGCCACCGTAATTGAGCGTACTGATAAAAATAAGTGGATTTCTGATTGGCTAATTACGTCGTGGCCACGAGTGAGGTAAGTTGTGGCCACGACTTAATAACTCGTGGCCACGAGGTACTAAATCGTGGCCACAACTTAATAACTCGTGGCCACGAGATAAATTATTTTTCTCACATGTCACGTCTATGCCCCGTAATTGAGCGTACTGATAAAAAAATAAGTGGTATGGAAACCTAAATAGCAAACTGAGCTTTAAAGGTGCAGTTTTACCATTTTTGGCTGTGATAAATACTCTTCTAAAACTGACTTTTTTACTGTTATATAATACATTTATAGGTCATATTTTAAGGTTTAAGATCATTACTTGTGAAAAAGTTAAACTTCTGACGAATATATGTTGTTGTTTTTTTTTCGAGAAAAAAATTGATACCAGTTTCATGTGTGTTAGACATATCGTAGTTTTTTTTTTCACAAATAGGGTACAATTAATATCAAAACAAGAGCTGTCAGAGGACAGCGCGCTCGACTATATGAAGTATTTCAGTTGGTACATATTTTGGAAAGTGGAAGGGGCATAAATTTGTTGAAATACAAAACTGAGTAATGGCAATTATTTCATCAAATTATTCCAAGTTTCAACCTTGTGTAGTTAATAACTTGTGTAGTTTTGAAGTTAAACGAGTTTTGAATATAAACTTAAACCACAAAATCTAAGTGAAAAAGGGGCATTACACTGTCAACATGCAAAACGGAGTTATAAGGAGGTTGCCCCTGATACTGCAGTTGCTAACAAACGTATGTTCCTATTTTAAAGTGAATATTTATGTTGTTCTGAAGTAACAAAAGTTTTGAATATAAAATTCAGACGCGGACGCCAACGCCGGTGGTATTAGGAAAGCTCATCTATTCTACGAATAGTCGATCTAATAATTATTTTTGAGACAACAAGAAAATTTGAAAAATGTTGATAGATTCAACAGATTACTGTTTTAAAATTCCATTTTTAGAGAAATATTTTCCCAACCCCAAACTGTGACACTGTCCCTTTAAGATATATACAACAAAACCATGCATGTAACTTGCATCATTAATAATCGAGGGCACATACATTACCCAGTGTCAAACAAAGTGTACCTACTGTCATGCAGAATTTGGGGATAATGTGTTTTTAGATTGTTCCAGGAATCACATTTGTTTATATTTTAGTAAAAACAATAAGGTAAGTGTATTACATTAGACACACACATTTATAGCGCAGACAAAAGAAAACAGTTGTTTTCGTCAAGTAAGCGTACAGATGACTTTTACCTTAGGGTACGAAAATAGGGCTTGAAAGTTATAACATTTGCTTCCGTGCTAACAAAACCTATTTAGTAACACACACACTGGCAGATCATTCAGGACGTGCCAGATTCATCTTCATTTGGAACGAAATAAATATTCATAAGTACTAGTTACAACTGAAAATACAACTGAAAAGCGTACGCGCAAACTCACGCACGCGTTATAACATGAACACGCGCGCACTCTCTCGTGCACGCACGTAATAAGTCCGGTCGGGGAGCAGGAAACTTTCTCACGCACCCACTCACACACACACACAGACGCACTACGCACATACTTCACACATGCATTAATAATCGATTTCACATACCGGCGTAGTCTTTACCAAAGCCTTGGTCGAACGACACCCACCCACTCACGCATGCGCGTACGCACGTACCTCGCACGCATGCATCGACACGCTCGATTCAACCTACTTACCGGCATAGTCTTTATCAAAGCCTTGGTCGGGCGGCACAACGCGCTCGAAATGCTCTTTCGGTCCGTTGACCAGGACAGAGGCTGCGGCTACGAACCAGCAATTTCCTGAAACAAACGTGTGAATGAAGTGTCGAAATAAACTTACATGTATACAGTCACCATATATAGATCACTTTACTTAAAATGTGGAAGTGACGATCAGGTTTGTATGTGAAGCAGAAGTTTATTCGGCGTTGCTGTCTAACCCAACTTTTGACCTTTCTCAATATCCAATCAAATGTTGTGAAAATGTCCGCGAGTAGTCCCGAACGAACAGATCTTAATATTGCATCGGCTAGTTTGAAAATATTCGCATTACACCGGTCAATACGGTCACCCGCCTGTAGAGTATATATTTCGTATCAAGTTATGAATACTAGTGTTAAAAGCAACAAAATCTATTTTGGGTAGTATAGCGTAAATATAGCCGAAAACAAAATGCCAGCAATATATGCCCTTTGTGCAATCGCCCGATAATACACAATACGCAACATCCATAGATAAAAGTCTCAGAAAATGTAATGATAAAACAATTTTATTATTATCCCGAGTCAAAACGGTCCCAAAACAAAACGACCCTAAGTCAAAACGGTTACTAGTCAAAACGGCCCAAATTCAACACGATCTGAATCCAAAACGGTCCCAAGTCAACTCGGTCCCAAAACAAAGCGGCCAAAGTCAAAACGGCTTCAAGTCAAAATGGTCACAAATCAAAATGGTCACAAATCAGAACGGCCCTAAGTCAAAATGGTCACCAGCCCAAAAAAAGGGTTGGTAGTAAAACCGGCCACAAGTCAATATAGTCACAAGTCAAAATAGTCCCGAAATAAAAAGGCCCGAAATCTTATCGGTTGCAAGTGAAAACAGTCTATATACTGCCTAAAGCCAAACGGTCACAAAACCAAAACTTGGCAGAACCAAAAACGATCGCATTCAATACGGTCACCAAAAAAACGGCCAAAAGTCACCAATCAAAACTGCGCAAACTCAATACGATAAAAACGAAAACGGCCTCAAGTCAAAACGGTCGAAAATGAAAACAACCGCAAGACAAAACGGTCATCAGTCAAAACGGTACTAAGTCAAAACGGTCGCTTATAAAAACGGCCACAAATCAATACAGTCAAAAATAGTCGGAAGTCATTAAGGTTACAAGTCAAAACGGACCCAATTCAAAACGGTCACTAAAGAAAACGGCCCCGATTCAAAACGGTCACAATCAAATCGGCACTAAGTCAACACGGTCTAAGGCAAAAACTGTCGCAAGTCAAAACGGCCATCAGTCAAAACGGTCCATAGTCAAAACGGACTCAAGTCAAAACTGTCACCGACTGAAACAGCCCAACGTCGAAACGGTCCCAAAACGATATGGTCACAAGTCAATACGGTCACAAACGGACACAAATTAGACTGATCACAAATTAAATCGGCCCCATGTCTGAATTCAAAACGGTTCCAAGTCCAAACGTGCAATATTGAAAACGGCCCTTAGTCAAAAGATTCGCAATTGAAAAAGGCCTTTAGTCAAAACGGTCACTAGTGAAAACGGCGATAAGTCAAAGCGGTCACCAGTTCAAACGACCCTAAGTCGATACGGTCAAAAGTGAAAACAGCCCTAAGTCAAAGCGGTCCTATGTTAATATGGTCACTAGTCAAATAGTTCCAAAACAGAAAGGCCCAAATCAAAACGGTCCCAAAACAATACGGTCACAATACAATAGGAAAAAACGGCCCCAGGTCAATATGATCATCAGTCAAAATGGTCTCAAGTCAAAACGGTCACAAGTGAAAACGACCCCAACTCGAAATGGTTACATAAGAAAACAGACCCAAGCAAAGGTCTCAAAACAAAATGGCCTCGTGTCAATCCGGTCAACAGTCATTAAGGTCCTAAGTCAACCGTCAACCGTCCCCAACAACGATCCCAAAACAAAACGGCCCAAATCAAAACGGTCAACGGTCAATACGGCCCCAAGTCAAAACGGTCACAAAATAAAACGGCCTCAAGTAAAACGGTCACCAGAGACAAGGACCCCACAACGACACGGTCACAATTTAAAACAGTCCCAAGTCAACACCGTCCAAAAACAAAAACGGCCCAAAGTCAAAAAGGTCTCAAGTCGAAACGGCCAAAAGTCAAAATGGTCCCGAAACAATAGGTTCAAAAGTCATTACGGTCAAATGTGAAAACGGCCCTAAGTCAAAAAGATCGCAAATGAAAACAGCCCTAAGTCAACACGGTCATCAGTCAAAACGGTCACAAGTCAATACGGTCAGCTTTCAAATCGGCCCTAATTCGATAGGGTCACAAGTGAAAACGGCCCTTAGTTAAAGAGGTCCTTAGTTGATACGGTCATTAGTCAAAAGTTCCAAAACAGAAAGGCCCCAAATCAAAACGGTCCCAAAACTCTTCAAACCCTTCAATTCAAATGAATATCTGGAAAAAATCTTGTTGCCATGGCAAACAAAAGCTTAAAGCTTAAAAATCTGGCAAACTTAAAAAATAATCTCGTCAGAAACCATGCACCGCCACAAATTTATTTTTATATATATTCTATAGTGGAAAAAAATGACAAAGGGCCATCATTCTGCCAAAATTGGACGCATCCAAAATTCCTTCCTTTACGATGACCTACACATAAAGGTTCTTTAGCGGGAAAATTCTGAGCAAAATCCGCCTGCAGTTAAAAAGGAGTTAAGTCCACAAACTTTCGGGAAGTATATATTATATAGTGGAATAAATGACAAAGGGTCATAATTCTGCCAAAATTGGTCGCAGCCAAAATTCCTTCCTTTACGATCACCTACACATTAAGGTTCTTCGGCTGCGAAAGTCTGAGCGAAATCCCAGCATTGAAAGAGGAGTTGAGTCCACAAAATGTAGGGATGCACGGACAGACGTGCGTACGGACGGACGGACAAGTGCAATGCTTAATGCCTACCACTTTGTGGAGGCATAAAAAAAGACCAAGTTACACGGTTTAAAATAGTTATGTTGAAAGTTCAATTTACATTCCTTATTTGCAAAATTACCACAGACGCCTACTATCTTTTTTAAAGATAGTTCTTGTTTGTATTGAATAGCATAAAATCTTGTACGGCTTCACATTGCCCATTTATTAGCTTTTTTACTTCTTTTTTAAACTGCACATCGAAATGTTTTCGAAACTTTACATGAGCTTAGTATGCACCATCAATATTTTCCCCATGGGGGGAGCGACGGGAATCTAAGCCGAATGATTCCGGGTCCCGGGAAATAGACTTTGTTCGGATTTTAGATCCCGGTAATATTGGCACTCGGGCCATTTGATGCACCAATTAGGCATATCCGATTGAGGGGATTTAGGCAAATATGCTTGACCCTAGGGTGGGGAATTAGATCCCCCAATATACAATTAGTCAAATTCCCCTGGGTTTGCCCGTCCCTCCCATGGGGGGAAATATTGATAGGTACATTGCCCTCCCGATAATTTTTAGTCAGTGGACATATGCCCTTCCGGACATTTGCCACCCCGGACATATGCCCTTCCGGACATTTGCCACCCCGGACATATGACCTTCCGCACATTTGCCACCCCGGACATATGCCCTTCCGGACATTTGCCACCCCGGACATATGCCCTTCCGGAAATTTGCCACCCCCTCCAGAACATTTGCCACCCGGACATATGCCCTCCCAGACATTTGCCACCCCGGACATATGCCCTCCCGGACATTTGCCACCCCGGACATATAACCTCCCGGACATTTGCCACCGCGGACACTGGTACCGGTCCTCCTGCTATGTTAAAAATATGTTTTACATTTGTTATAAACCCTTAGACTTCGCTTTTACTTTTTGAAAAATAGTGCTAAAATATACATACCAAGTGAGCCTTGGTCAAGGTCAGACCGCGAGGCAGTGGCCGAGATGAACTTCGGGTACTGAGTGATTTGCTGCAATGTAACCATACACTAACGTAAATAAACAACACTATAATAATAATGCGGCTGGTAACATGTATTTTGATGTATGTGTATATAGCTGGAAACACACACAAACAACATAATCATATTAAATATTTTGAAATATGTATTAATTAATATGGGGCATGGGGGTGAAATAATCACATTGTCTCGGTTAATAGAAAATCAACAATAAAAACACAATTACTAAAATATCATTTTGAAAATGGTCTTTAAATGTGACTGTCAACTATCAGGAATTGAGCTCGTCTATTAACGTCACATTCCGGAACACACTGTGAATTTCAGACATACCGGTAAGCTATTTATATATTATTTTACCTCACTCGATTATTTCTCTTTATAATGCATATAAACTGCAGCGGGCAACAATTTGATATGTCGCCCGGCAACGTCGCCCGCTACCGCTATGTCGCCCGGTACGCAAATGATACGGGATTGTTATGTATAATACAATTAATATTGACTTCCTTGAGGGTGACAGTACGGCTCGTCAACCCTCGACAAACACTATCGACCTCGGCTAAAGCCTCTGTCGACAGTGTTGCCTCGGGTTGACAATACGCACTGTCACCATCAAGGAAGTCAATATTTATGTAGTGTCTGCAAAAACGAAAATCTTATTCAAAAGCATTGAATGGAAATTAGCACATGTATTCACTGTTCTTGCAACGTGTTGCGCAAATATATACAAGTTATGCATGCACATGCCCGTATGCACATGCACATGCACTTAACGTTCAAGCGCAAGAAATCAAGTCACAATTATGCATTTCTATTCATGCACTTGATTTTCTATTCATGCATTTCTATTCGTGAACTGGAAAGTGTAATGTTACGAGTGTCAGCTGCAAAAACGTGAAATTCTCAAGGTTAATGCGATCTCACTTAAACACGGTGAGGTCTTTTTATCAACTGGTCTTATATATTACATTCTAGCATGACACGCGCAGTTTTCCATAGACAAAGTACAAAATTCACCGTTCTTAGTTCCGAAACTGTAAGATATAGTTCGCATTCCAATTGCAGTAAATGTTGTCAGGTCATGTTAGAATCGGAATTATTTTCGCATTATCGTTGTGTATCGGCTAATAAACAACGATTTGTCGTTCTGATGTGGTATATTGAACAACTCGGGCTGACGATTTAGAACTCCAAATCGCCAATAAACAACTCTAAATCGAAAATTATATCTTACATAAACAAAGTTTTATTAATTATAACAACATGAAAAAGTTAATTACAATTTAATTTGATTTAAAATGGAAGACAGGGTAAGAAGAACCAATGTTGTAAAACGCATAATTAGCTAGTTTTAAATCACAAAATAGTTTCCGAATGCAAAGCAGAAAACTCCGATATAATATAATATGTATAGATACGCTTACTCGACATTAGTTTTAAGTTTTTAACAATAATAAACAAAGCAAAAGTCGTCTAACGTTTTGTTTATATATTCGACATTTTAGTGTCTCCTTGTTAATTTGCATATTTTTTTCTATCTAATTTCAAGATTATACAGGCACCCGCTATTCCGTATTACGACCACTTATCCCAGACCGAAAGTACCAAATAATGCTCAAAATAACCCCGTTATTGCAATTAACAAAATATGCCGTGTAGATAACACAATGCTTTGCGGTGTAAACGGAGCTTGTTATAAACAATGTTACACTTGATTTGATAAGGGATTAGCACATCGACTGTATATCAGATTATGTTAATTGACACTAGCTGACAGTTAGTGGGTAGCACTGATTAATGCTGAACCTTAAATGGGCTAAGTTTTATTTATTTTCCTACTTAATGTAAAGTTCATACATGTATCCATAACTATGAGTTACATAATCTCTATTCAATAAAACATTTTATTGAAAACAAATCGTAAATTTCGTTATCTATTGATTATTCATTATTTTCATAAAAACTTAAAATTGCACAGAAGTATGCATGTGCTAACTCGGTGATCTGCCAGACCTCGATAATACGACCACCCCCGCTATTAAGACCACTTGTATAAGTTGTCGTATTAGAGGGGTTTTACTGTACATACAAAATGCTCCACAGAAAACCTTGTTGGAAACACTCATCAAATGTATATGTTATACTCAGTCCAAGATAAATCGCTAATATTAGTCGAATAAGCAGGATATATATTTGTATTTGACGAGGGTATACAGTTTCCGTTCTGTAGACACTTGGTCACATCAAGTTACAGCCTACATATTTATGATCATAAAACACGATAGTGTTGATGTTTTCATTTTATTTTTTACGACGTATACGCTACGGCGGCTGGGTTAAATTTCTCTACTTTCAAGCAATACTTCTGACTAACAGCGTGTGATAAACTACATCTTAAACACGTGATCTCTATCGCCCGATCCAGTGCTACACGTGGCACTCATGTTACCTATACATAAAAAAAACCTCATTGTGTTCCAACTTCGTCGTCATGTTTCTATGAGAGACTATTTTCTGTCTCTGAACAGGTTGTGAGGCGCTGTACCAATGTGTTCCTGTTATCAAGTCAGTGAGATAGGTGGAGACATCCATTCTTGTTCAAACAAGTGCTGTACGTACGGACCTCTGCTATACGGTGACTGTAAGGTACTTTGCTACCTAATGCTCTACATTGACTTTACGGACCATTGCTTATACGGTGACCGTACGGCCCATTTCTATCCGGTGATTCTACGGTCCTATGCTATCCATTGACTCAACGGACCTTTGCTATCAGGTGACTGTACATACGGTTCTATGCAAACAGGTGGCTATCCTTTGAATTTACCGCCCTATGCTATCTAGTGACTTTACGGACCTATGCTATCCGTTGTCTGCACGGTCCTATGTTATTCCTTGATTGTACGGCCCTATGCTATCCGTTGTCTGTACGATCTTATGTTATCTGGTGACTGTACAGTCCAATGATATTCGCTGACTGTACATTCTTATATTATCCGTTGAATGTACGGTCGAGTGTTATTCGTTGTCTGTACTGGCATGTGCTATCCATTGACTGTGTAGTCCTATGTTATCCATTGTCTGTACGGTTCTATGCTATCCGTTGTCTGTATAGTTCTATGCTATCCGTTGTCTGTACGGTTCTATGCTATCCGTTGTCTGTAGGGTCCTATGCTATCTATGTCTGTACGGTCTATGCTATTGACTTACGGTCCTGTGTTATATGTTGTATGTACGGTCCTATGCTATCCGGTGATTGTACATACGGACCTTTTACCAGCCAGTTATTGTTCGGTCTAATGCTAAATATTGTCTGTACGGACCTATGCTGTCCGTTGACTGTACGGTCTTTTGCTATCCAGTGGCTGTACGGTCTAATGCTAAACATGGACTGTGTGGTCCTGTGCTATCCGTTGAGTGTTCGGTCCTTTGCTATCCATTGACTATGCTGTCCTGTGCTATCCTTTGCCTGTACGATCCAATGCTATCCGTTGACTATATGGAATCCGTTGTCTGTACGGCCCATTGCTATCCGTTGATTTTACGGTCCACAGCTATCCATTGACTGAGTAATAATATAATGATAAGCATACTATTTACCCACCTGCGTTGATGCGTAGGTGGGTAAACTGTTCACGCATTCATGTACATACGTAATCGTTTTCAAGTGGCGTTTCCCTGAACTCTGAGTCAGAATCCTGTTCATCATTGAACTGCATTGTGAAATACCGCCGCACATGCGTCAAGTGTATAATTAAACGCCAAAATTAGATATGACAACATTTGAACGCGAACAACAGTGGTAAACGTTTCGCGAAATAGCGTACTGAATACGCTGTTGTTTATTCATATATGTGACTAGTGCGCATGCAAGAAGCTCAGTGTAGGGGAATACTATATACTAACCCAAACAAGATACGGGACACTTTGTTAAGGTAAGTGTTGGAGTGTTTCCCTAGTCAAATCCTACACATGTTTGGTATCAACATTTAGCTAAATGATTCTTCTGTTCAGAAACGTTAGGCCATACCAATTTGATTCTATGGTTAGCGTCCTCGGGCTGGTAGATTTCGGATGACTGAAAAAAGTTGGGGAAAAAATACTTTCAGGTGTTCTTACCAATATTTGTGAAAAAAATAGTGTTCAACTAGTGAATTTACACAGTTAAACTGATGTGTTAAAGTAGGTTCCCAATATAAAGATGATATATAACAGTTTTGCAAGTAAACATTTGCATTAGCTTGTACCACTGCAATGAGTAAGTTGTGAAAGGACTTGTGTTGGGGTTTTTTCCTGCCTGGTTTGTAGGTTTCGAAAAATTATGGTTTTTTGTATGGCCTTATTTCTTACAGTTTTTCATGTCTTATTTTCGGAATGATCAGTCGAGTGGTGGGGTAAATGTGTGTAAAAATCAGTACACAATTATTATGGGGTTTACGGTATACCTTATAGTTTAAAAAATAACTGTCCAGTTTTATTTTTGAGTTCGTATAGTTTACGTAAATACAAGCAGTGTTTGATAGTTCGATTTTATAATTTGATTTTATGGTTTGATTAAAAGTTGATAGTTTGATTTTATAGTTCGATTTTTATTAATATTGATCTGATAGCTTGATTTGATAGTTCGATTTGATACTAATTGATTTGGTAGCTTGATTTGATAGTTTGTTTTGATAATTTGATTTGATCGTTTGTTTTGATAGTTTTATTTGATAGTTTGATTTGATAGCTTGATTTGATAGCTTAATTTGATAGCTTGATTTGACAGTTTCTAGAGTCATGTCGGTGTCGTGTGAGTACAGGAACGAGCTGATGTTCCGGGAGACCCTCCAGTGCCAGTTCGGTTGCTGCGAACACGGCTGCTGTACCGAGCAGCAAATGAACAACGGCAAACTGTAAGTATGTCAGCCAATATTAAAGGGACTTGTTCACATATTTTTGTGTTTTTGCAAGATGCGATTTAACGTCTTAACTGGACAAATAAAAGCATCGGACCTAAAGAGCTCAAGTATTATAACAAAAAAGCATTTACCAAAAAATACAAAATTAAGTTGCCTTCACCTTCAACCTCGAACCTTCAACCTCCGGATCAAAAAGTCTGACGCTCGATTCTCTCGACCAGTCTGATTTATACACATCTTCTTGTATTGTTTACTTCATGTAAGTGAGTCACGCTTTTTCAACCATTGCAATGAAAACAACAGAAATGATCAAATAATCAAAATTGTTCAATTGTTTTGCGTTTCAAATACTTGTTAGTTTTATCAATTTCAACTAATGATTTCTCATTAACGAAATCAAAGAAAGAAGTAAACGCTAAAAAAGTAATCATAACGCAAGAATTTTACAGTGTCCACGTTGTTGTTGTTGTTGTTTCTGTTTTTTTTTTTAGACTGACTGTTGGCGCAAGCCAACAGGATTTAGTAGGTGTATTCCGCAATCGGTCTTGAGGGAACTACTTCTTTACTTTGCAGGCTACGAGTCAGTAAATCGATAAATTACTGCGCTTCGCTCGCTAAACAGTGAGGCTTCCTGTTATCGATGCTACTTTCTATGAATAGATGACAAGAAATATATCCGACTTAAAACACTAATACACAATAATAATAATCCATTAAGTCCGCATCTACAAGTGAATTCATGTTATGTCTATTGACATATGTATGATGGGTGTTTGTGCTGTTGACTGGTTAACTGCGTATTACATCATATTGCACAAGTTTAACAACAGTGTATTTGAGTCAGTACTAATAGCGGAGCGATCGTAACCACTCGATTGACGATTGCTATGGTTTTTGACGTATGCATAAGAATAATGGAAAATAATTGTACTTCTAAAGAGAGTTTGAATGTATTTTATTAATTAAACTTATTTTTATTTATAAATTGGTATTTACCGAACATAGCGCGTGTGATAAAAAGCAGTGAATATTGATTCGAAGTTACACGGTTCATCGACTATTTTTACCGTCGTAGACTTGTATGCATATAACTCTGTTTGCTTTTTAAATAGTTTGCACAAAAATATTTGCCTCCCACGAATTACAAGAAAAAAATAATAATGATAATGTCGTAGATAGATAGCATTGAATTAGACGCGCGCTATATTAATTTTTATTTCCAAAAAAAAACAGTGGCCTGGATCTCCATCTTCATTTAGGTCAAATACCAGTTATTACCAATTTATTTTAAGTAGAGTGTATAGTTATGAGATTTTTAGTAGAAATTATATAACAGATAGGTGAATTACTTCAATAACTTTTTCTAATAATAAAAATACTCAAATAATTCATTTGCTCTTAGTTTCTTTTCTCGCCAACAGTCTTCCTACGCTGTCAGCGTTTTGTTTAAACCATTTCAATGTGCACCATGTGGCTGGGATTTCATACAAGCTCTGCTCGAAACCAGTCAAATCTCCGTGTGGGGTTTGATACGAGCTATGCTATTCAAATCTCTGATTGGAGGTTGACTTGCACATTGTCCCTACAGGTCCCCGGGAATAATCGTTCTGGTCGTTGCCATCCCAGTCGTGCTCACCGTCCTGCTCTACGTCATCATCTACTACTGCCGTCAGAGGCACATGAAGAAGCAGGCGGCCTTGCTCCAACAATGTAGGTGCTTTGAAGGATCGTATTTTTCACAAATCATATATTTCACAAACATTTGAAGATTTTGATCTCATTTGTCACATTTAAAGTCTGAACAATATGATAGGCTAAAAACGGGGTATGCGTGAGGATCACAGAATATGATTTCATTGCATATCAAAAACTGGATGCGATTACAAACTTCACAGAAAATGTTAAGAATAAGTGTGTGATGTGTTAAGAATAAGATATCAATCTTCACACCTGTAACGAATGAGATTCTACTGTTCACAAGATTTTAAAAATATGATTTGTGAAAAAATACGGTCCTACAGTGTTTTATAATTCTCCGCCAAGAAAGAAACATGGCAGTGTATAGTTCATCGAATTTCCGGGAAGGGGATCGTGATACAGCATAAAATAGTGTAGAACATTAAAACATATGTATGTTCAATGTAATTTTGCTTAGGCATGTGTATCGTTCAATAATTGTGTTTGTAAATAGTGGTTGAAATAATAATCCACAAACAGGACAAATTACGAAGTGTCAGTTTGTTTTGATGTTGTTGTTGTTGTTTTTTGCGGGGGGGGGGCTGCATATATTTATAGCCAAGGATATCAAACATTTGGACCATTGTTTGGATTGCTGGTATTAGCCCCATACAGGAATTATGGAAAAAAAATTGTTGGTTTCCGCTTACATCTCCAAAAAAATCTAGGAGGGGGGGGTAAAATAACTTTTTTTCTTTAACTTTTTTTTCTTCGCCGAATATTCACCACACAGTTTATGTATTTTGTGCTGCATGCAAAATGTTTAAACGCCTCCAATTAAAGAGACTGTACCTTACGGTATGTCATTACCAAGAGCGCCTGTCTCACGCAGACTAATTCGAAATGTTTGCTTATTACCGAAAAAGCCGCATATTAGCGAAAACTGCTCTTTTACCGAAGTGACAAAAGTTAATCATCGATAGGCAAAAAAACTGTTCGGGTTAACGGAAAAAAATAAGGGAGGGGGGGGGGGTCGTATAAGCGGAAACCAACAACTTTTTTACGACTTATTCAAACGAAATGTTAATAGCACGTTTTCTTCGTGGAATTCAAAGCAAGGCATTTACCAACTTTTGTATCGTCTAGGTACCAAAAAATCTGATGTGCATTGTCCACCAGTATGTACGCCATTGTGTACGTTTTACCAGAAAAGAGAACTGGCACATCTTTCAAGAAAAGCAAACTTGGTTTTCATCAATATTTTTTTTAATGGCTGCCAATTCAAAGGACTTTTTCTTTAGACTCTCTACTTTATTTACCATTTAATCTAATAGAAACAATGCATTAAACAAAAACACTGTATTATTTACTAAGTGTAATATCGTAGTCCAATTTGATGCAACAAAATATAGATAATATGTTATGTTGACACAGTGATTGAGGCCAGCCGACCCCGCCCACAGATCATTTTACAGCTAGACGAGGACACGCTGCAGCCGCGGTCACCATGTGAACAGGAACTTCCGGTGGCTCAGGGACCGCCTGACTACCAGGAGGCAACAAAGCCCCCGCCCTCTTTCGAAGAAGCGACACGCCCATCCCCCGGGCACGGCATCCTGGGACGTGGACACAGCGGGTACAGGAGGTTTGAGAACGAAATGTGAACACAGGGCACGGGCAACGAGACTAGCGTCGAGTGTGAGCTTTGGGGCTAGTTTGCGATTTAAAGAGGGACTGTACGATTTTGTACGAAAATATAGTTATCATACTGTTATACCGTCCATTTATTCCAATGAAGTCAGTATATTTTTTTAATCAAATTAAATAAAAGTTGAGAAAAACTTATGTACAAAAATGCATATTAAAAGAGAAATTTAAAACTACATGTAAAACATTTTTAATGCGCAGCAAAAAATATAGCACATGTATATCCAGCGTATCGACGAGTCAGACAAATTGTTGGAGTATGCGCAGTTCTTATTTTCTAATTTAAAACCGAAAGTAGCCGCTTGCTGTTCGATAAACGGGGCTGCATCGTAAGTTATGATAATATCTGTAATGTATTCGTGGGTAACGAAGGAGACACGAAATAAAGGTATAAAAATCAGACAGTCCCTTTTTAAAGCCACACAAACGGTGAAAGTAGACAAATTCAATCTGAACCACCAAAACGGTCAACAATGTGAAGTTTGTTTTCAAATTTTAAACGACTGCCACTACAAGCGATTATCACGTACGATAACCTGTATACCAGTTAATGAGACAGGCCCCATATGATAACACCTAAAACGGCCCGTATTTATAACGTTCTTTAAGTAATTTACTAACTTACGTCATAATGAAGTGCTAAATTAAAATCAAGTTGGTGATTGTGAAAAGAGAATGTATTTTTCTTTCAAAACATGCTTAAGAAAGAAGTTAATCTATATGTGGAATACGCTGTCATGCGAAGCACTGAAATTATTTGATTAAAATATAAAGACGTATCAGTATTCCCCCCCCCCCCACCCCTCAGGGGAGGGGGGAGCGGCGGACATATACGGGCCTTTAGACTGAAAGCGATTCCCGGCAAGCAGGAATTAGACATGCCGAATAATTCCGGGTGCTGGGAAATAGACTTCGTCGGATTTTAGATCCTGGTAATATTGGGCCTCCATGCCCTCCAACTATGGGGATTTAGACAAAAAATGCTTGGCTCAAGGGTGTGGAATTAGACCCCAAAGCATACAATTAGTCAAATTCCCCTGGGTCAGCACGCTGCTCCCCCTGGGGGAAAATATTGATAGATGAATAGATGTTGCAACCATTAATCATTTGTCTGTGCCTCAACCGGTAGACTCTGAATAGTTTAATTAAATATAATTACTATAACACATATTCATACATGGAGAAAAATATGTAGCCAAATAGTACGATTTTTCGATGTCCATAATTACATAAACAAGTGCGAAATTATCTAACTAAATGTTGTTCTTGTTGTTGTTGTTGATGCTGTTGTTGTTTTTTTCACCGTTATGCGTTATAAACTCCGATTTCACCCACTTTGCACTTTAATTAATCGCTTTACTGCTGTAAAGTGATACTCCATGAAAGTGGTACAATGTGCGAGACAACTGACGCGTGTTAAATTATGTGCAGTGAATGCACAACTTTGCCCGTTCATATCTGTTTACACCTTAAGAAATATTGCACAATTAAAATGCCACGAACAAATATGTTAGCGACCGAAAATTACATATTATATTTTATATTTATAAAATTTGCAGGATTTGTGACAACAATGGTAAAGTATGGAGCAGGATGACCTCGACCTGCACATACCTATGGACGAGGTAAATAAAGTATTTATCACCCAAAAAAAGATTTGCATGCATAATACAGGACTCAGAAAAATACTGCACAAACAAAATATTCAAAAAGTCACTAACAGAATGATCTGTGACTGTAATTCACATATTCTTTTTAAATACAATAACCAATAATTGTCGATAGGAAAAGAAGTGAATCTGCGTTTGTCACGAAACATACCGACATTGTAAAGAAGAGTGCATAAATTACAAGTAACATACACTTGAAACAAAAGATATAACGCACCAAATGGAAATTGTTGTAATTTCTTTCTTTATAAGAATTTCATCTGCCATGGTAAACACGAAATTATTTCGTATTTTTTCCAATATTTTGGTATAAACAAATGCATGTATAACTCAAATAATCATAGCTAACATTTCAAGCTGAAATTCTTATAAATAAAGAAAATACAACCATTTTTTTTTGTTTATTTCCATTGATGCGTTATAACTTTTGTTGAGTGTAGACCACTAGATTCGTATCTACGGGTGCAACGGCCTACTGACTTCGACCTTGCATGGTCATTGTATGTCATCTTACGACCATAGCAAAGTATTTCAAAAGCATTTGTTTGCTGAGCTACATATTTCAACCCTCAGATTCCTGTCTGCATAGGAGACAAACGTTTAGTCAAACTAAATTTTCCACACCCCAACAATATTCCAAGCTTAAACCATATTTCAGAGTTTTCATTGTTTTGCGGTTTTCAATAACTGTGATATCAGATCGGTAAATGGTGGACAGAGCCTAATATGCAAGCTTACCGTGCAATAAGTAGCGTGCAGTATATTAAATTTAGTTGTAATTTATACGCACGCTTAATATTGCACTGAACGATTGCACTGAGTGGACACATTGCGAAAGAGCTAAATGACGACTAGGAATTGCCCATTGGGATCGGCATCGTAGAAAGTTGCGTTGTGATTGGTAAATATGGTATAAAACTTTGGTAGCACCCTTTGACCTCAATATGTTAATAACTTAATCTCGCCCTCCGGGCTCGTTAAATAACTAACATATTTCGATCAAAGTGTGCTACGATTATTACTAAACAATGGCAAGCATGAGGATGGGTTCAACTGACAACTGTACGCGTGGATGTCTGAACGCTTGATGAATTTGTGCGTTGAATAGACCAAATTTGAAAAAAAATGCATTCAAAATTGTTTAAGTTATGAATTAATTTGAAACCAATGCATCCTATGTTTTGGGCTTTTGGAGTTGGATACCTCACGTGTTCTACATGTATATATTGAGTAGTGTTGTTGTTGCTGTTTTTCGGAAAAGTTATTTGTTCGTCATGTTTCACTATTTGTCAGTAGCAATGATGTTTTATCCATTCAAACAACGAAAATGGTAGTCCCGATTCTGAGCGCAGCATAGTAATATGTAGTTCTAAGGCCCTCGTGGTTTAATTCCTACGCACCAGATCTCCAAATCGTTGTTTATTGGCCGACAAACAACGATAGATCGAAAATTACTCAATTATCATAGCAACGCGTCAAATGCTTGAGGTTGCAACAATCTATAAGCACGACGATGCACGTGCATACCGGAAATCAAACTCACCGTCGCGCGCTTCCACTCTACTCGGCCGATCTGACTCAGCTGTCGGGAGAGTTTTCCGGTCGGCGTGAGGGACTTCACATCCGGTGGGAACTCGGGGTCCACGAAGAGCGAACTGGAAGCCAGGAGCTTCTTCCGGAGTGTCTGGAAGTCGCGACCGTTTTCCGGCGGCGCGTCCATCTCGCTTCCCGGTGAAAAAAAACGGACGAGTAAATGAAGCGAAACAAGGCTTGGAGCAACTGAAAATAAAACAAAATAAAATAGTTTTTTCTGTAGTAAACTATAAATGTACGTTAATTAAAAAACTTTAGTTAAAGGGTCGCTAAAACGCAGCTTCTGTTTGCAAAATGCGCCTGCTTTGAAAAATAATAATTACATTAAAAAAAAAAATATTTGTTTAACTTTCCTTAATTCCTTATACAATCGCACATTGTTCGACAGTTTCCAGCAACGAATAGATGTTCTAGATTGTGAGCTATCATTGTTGATTTTACTTCCATTATTTCAAAGACAGTTACACAAACCATAAAACCAGTATGCTCGTACATGTACAGTCGCACGTGAAAAATATGCAATAGTATTTTCCTCAGTCCATGTTCAGGCCAAAGAAAATAGATGGTTGGTTTCCGCTTACATCTCCAACAAAAATCTAGGAGGGAGGTAAAATATAGCTTTTTTTCTTTAACTTTTTTTGCTTCGCCGCATATTCACCACACAGTTAAAACTGCATGTAAAATGTTTAAATGCCTCCAAACAAAGAAACTCATAACTGTACCTTAACTATAAATCAAGTCCTAGAAACATTTTTGGCAAGAAAATTATAATATAAGCGAAAACTGTTATCTTTCCCGAAAATCAGAAAACGTTAATGCTTGATAGAAAAAAAAATAGGGTCGGCGGAAAAAAATAGGGAGGGGGGGGGGTCGGGTAAGCGGAAACCAACAACTTGTTTACGCCTAATAAAGTTTCTTATGTTATTCTGAACATAAGCTGAAGATACGCAAATTTGAAACACTATATATATATATGCTTTGGAAAATGTACATGACAAATACATTGCATTGGTACACTTGGCAGTATATATTGCAACCTCACGTCAAAATCGTCAAAACATGCATGTCTTTGAAAGTGTAAAAAATCACAATTTCACAATGTTAAGTTGTCTTAATTTTCGAATAACACTATTTCTGAATACCAGCCAAGGAACACTGGCAGATAAGCTTCCTATAGGTGCAATATTTTTTTCTTGCCATTGGATCTAGAAAGAAATGCTATCGAATGCATTCCATCGTATGACTTAATTGTAGGTCATTATTCTATACCTAGACAGAGTTTCTATTCAATCGAATTGTTTCTTTGGTGATATACCTCTGTGAAGGAGGTAGCTATTACGTCGACTTTTGTATCCTATGTCATTTTTCTATACCTAGAAAGAGTTTCTATTCAATCGAATTGTTTCTTTGGTGATATACCTCTGTGAAGGAGGTAGCTATTACGTCGACTTTTGTATCCTATGTCATTTTTCTATACCTAGAAAGAGTTTCTATTCAATCGAATTGTTTCTTTGGTGATATACCTCTGTGAAGGAGGTAGTTACTACGTCGACTTTTGTATGCACTAGCGGATCCAGGGGGGGGGGGGGGCGCGCGCCCCCACTTAAACTCCCGGACCATACTTATATGGGCATGTATAGAACGGTCACAATTGGATAAAGTATGCAAAAAAATATTCGCTCGCATCGCTCGCTTACTTTTGCACAAAATATACACATTAACTTCAGTAAAACATACCCGACCTAGCTTGGCCCTACGCTTTCTTGCGTATATCGTAGTACCGGCGCCAAAGTTCAGCAAAAACTATAAACTATAGACAATGGGTATATATTCCTTTATTTGTGGATTATATTGTTTTATTTTATAAATTGATATATAATATAAATATATCATATTCAATTCAACAAAGGCACGGGATACCACATAAAAGAAATGTATACTTTTCGAATAAGTATAATATAAAGCCGAAATTCAAGTCAAATCAATGACTCTTTTCGAGGTTAAACAAATTTGTCTCAATACATAGTTTAATTTCCAAAAATCTAAATCGACAAACTTGTTGTTCAATTTTTCCTTAGCAATCACACCAAATTTCATATTGTTTTATGCATTCATAACAAAGAATTAACTTGATAAAGTCGACGGGTGTCCACAACGTTGGCTCCAATTCTTGGCGATTCATATTTTCCCGGCACCATCACATTATGTCAGCGAAATTGACACAAAGTCGGCATCACTTGCCTTATTAGTTCACAATGCAATCATACGAGAATCTTTCAAAATATTTCGTGTAAAACATCTTCGTCTGTCTGTTCTTTAGTTCGTTCCGATAAAGAAAAATGACCAAAAAAAGACAATTGATGAGCATGGCTGTTAACGTGTGAGTTATTTAATGACATATACGCATCGAAGAGACAGGCACATCAAACCATGGCAAAACAGGTAGATGACATACAGGTGAATTAACATGTCTTTCGAACACAATAAGGTCAAGTATCAATATATTCAGTGAAACAAAGTGCATTTCGACGACGACGACGATGACAACGTTGATGATGATGATGATGATGATGACGATATGCAAAAAAGTATTATATATCTTTGATACAGATCTGTAGCTGATCACTGCAGACCCGCAGACAACATAAAGGAGTCATAACAGCATGATCAACAGTTTACGCCCCCCTAAACTGCCGAAATCCTGGGTCCGCCCCTGGTATGTCTGTTTGTAGCAATCTTAAGAAAATAAGATATCAACGGATTTGCAAGGGAAAACACGGACAAAAGCCCGCTCCTTGTTTTTCACACCCCGGACATAAGCCCGCTCGTAATTTGTACGACCCGGACAATTGCACGCTCGTGATACATTTAAAAGTATGAAGTACATAACTCGAGTGTTTGGAATATGGTGAAACGTCCCATAAATGAACGAACTGCGGTTAATTATAATTTTATGAATGCAATCTCAGTTTGGGTTAAATTGTGACAACTATTATATTCGTTAATATAAAGGGAGGGGAGAGCGGGGGGGGGGGGGGTCTTTTGTCTGGATTCCAACTGACTTGGCGGAGATCTGCGCTCTCCGGGTGCTTTGTAGTTTTCAATGAAACACCGTTAAGTGTGAGATTTAATAAAAGTAGTATATTATTAAATGCTAATAAATATCAATGTCACTATCATGAAACATAATGTGCACATGTGATCACATAAATTCAACTCGACAAGGCATATTATTGATAACAACTAATGCTTGGTGGTTTAAACAATCTTGTTACCAAAATGTGCTTCACTCGTAAATAATAGACTGAGTTTATAAGTGAAGTTTATTTGACAATGGGAAGTATATAGCATCGTTTTTTTAATAATGGGCGAATAAAATTATGAGAGATTGCAGTTGTGCCATCGAGTTAAACTATGCATGTTTCATTATTGAATATAATACTAAATTCAATAGAAGATTTCAACATTAAACACTTAACTAATACGTTTTAAATATTTAAGTGATAATTAGCACCTGAACACCTTATAACTTAACAATGGTGTCACACGGCCAGTTTCCTTTAACACAAGCAAGTATAATTCTACTACTGAAAAAATATCCTACAATAATGCTATTTTATTTATAAAAAATGTTAGTTTCAGGTTACCCGACCTACTCTTAAAAAATGCCCCGACCATAGAACATTTTATTGAGGTTGTACGATATTTTTTGTTTTATTTTTTCCCCAATAATTAAATTTTTTTTTGGATAAATAAGTATTTTGTTTTAATAGCATCTACTTCCAAACAATGTTTTAGGATATTACTGATATGTTTGGATATTCATTCAGTTGTAGAATCGTCAAGTTGACCATTTACCAAATAATAATAATAAGGCGTAAAAAAAATGTTTGTTTCAGGTAACCCGACCTACCCTAAAAAATGCCCCGACCCTAGAACATTTTATTGGGTTTGTCAGATTGATTATTGGTATATTTACCTTTTTCAATAATTACATGTGTTTTTGGATAAATAAGTGTTTTATTTTGATAGTATCCACTTATAAACAATGTTTAAGGATATTACAGATACGTTTTGAATATTTATTCAGTTTTAGAATCTTCAAGTTGACCATTTACCAACAACAACACACACAAAAATCCAGACTTTCCCTACTTAACCTGAAACAAACATATTTTTTTTTACGCCTAATAATAATAATAAATCCCTACCTAACTACCCTATTTTGGGCGGGCATATAACCTGGAACAAACATATTTTTACGCCTTATTAGCATAGTGAAACAATTTTACATGTACAGTACATTACAAATACATGTACAGTACATGTATATAATATTGCACACGTGTTGCTGGATAACTTACCTTTAACTGAACGCGTAGGCCTGCAAAACTAAATATATCCCATAAGTATTCAATATACTATGTAAATGCGTTTATTGTCGCCTGCGAAGACCGATATAACTAACGCCTTTGAGGTTTTCCTCTTCTTTAAAGTTCTACCGCGAAACGCACGTACTAAATATATTAACCCCTCATAGACCCCGCCTGGTTTATGCTACAAGACTTGCGCCGACTCCATCCAGATATCAACCGTAATTAACCTCCTGTATTTTGATATCACCAGCGCACCTGCATATAATCCGCACCAAACCGACCGGCATTAGTTTCGTTTTTAGTATCTTGAAATCCACCTCACTTCCCTCTCCGGAAAAATGTAAACTGAACTGCTTCTACCGTGAATGCACATTTATTTCACGTGCATCCAAGGTCAGTCTGATCCTATCGATATTCACATAGTCTATGCTTAACATACTTCTGAGTCGCGGACTCTATAATAATATTATATGAATCTGTTTACACATGGAAGGTGCAAAAATAGCTAGTTCTACGGCAGAAACACGTTCATTTCACTAATATTCGCGATCTGGAAAATTGACATACTAATATTCCATGCATATACACAAATTTCTAAGGCACGGACACTTTGAATCGGCTAACAGATGGAATGTGTATAATAATAAAAAAAACACGCGTCCTGTACTATACTATTACTATAGGTAATGCATTATACCTGAAAACTATCTTCATACCTGCGACACGTTACTTCTAAACTCGCTGTACATACATTGCTTATCCAAGCGTTTTGAACACATGAAAACGAGTTATGTACACATGTTTTTCAAACCCACCGTTTATGAGCCACCGCGAATGTCATATTTAACTTACAAACGAGTATGGGTCGATAATATCAACAAGTTAAGCACGCGTTGGTAGTCCGGTAGTGCACACAATAAAACATTCTAAATACATCTTAAATTACAGATGGAAATTCAGTGCAAAAAAACATTAAAGCGGTTACGCTTAGATCTTTGATCGCGGACGCGGTATAAACAGAAATTAGTTTCCGATCAACGAGAATTATGCAAAGCTTTTCGTAATTGTTTTGTTGCGCTTGTCAATAGCCTACCATTGACAAATCTCAGCTCAGTATTGCTCTAAAGCTGATAGGAAAGTGTGCACACATGGTTCTCCTGTCTAAAATTAATGCATTTATTCAACGTAGTGTAAACTTACGACGAATTACTCGCTATTTATATGTCTATTGCCGCATACGTAAGCATTTTGTATAATAGTAGAAGTTAAACAGGCGTCGTTTAAATTTGAAGAACAATAAAGTATGTCATTTTTTTATGTCATTTTTGTATTAATTTTTAACTTTACTAGGAGGATATTTCAGTTGAAACTTAGTTATATATGAGGACGTTTACTTTTAAACTTTACTAAGAGTGTGTTTAAGTTTATACTTTACTATATGGAAGTATAGGTTTAAACTTTACTTGGATCATGTTTACGTTTAAACTTTACTAGGATGGTGTTTTAACATTAACTAGAATGATGTTCAAGTTTAAATTTCAGTACAATTTTTACATTAAATTTTTTAAAAGATGTTTGTTTTTAAACTTTACTAGGAACATGTGTAAGTTTAAACATTACAAGAAGGATGTTTACGTTTAAACTTTACTAGGAGGATGTTTACGTTTAAACTTTACTAGAAGGATGTTTACGTTTAACTTTTACTGGGAGGATGTTCTAGGTGGATGTTTAACATTATCTAGAAGGATTTTTAGGTTTAAACTTATCAACTTTAAACTTTACAAGCAGGACGTTTATTTTTAAACTTTAACAGAAGGCTGTTTCAGTTGGAACTTTACTAGCAGGATTTCTACGTTCAAACTTTACTAGAAGGTTCTTTTAGTTTGAACTTTACTAGGATGATGTTTACTTTTACACTTTGTTAGGAGGATGTTTGTGTTTAAACTTTAATAGAAGGATGTTTAGGTTTACGCTTTACAAGGAGAATATTTACGTTTAACTTTAATAGAAGGATGTTTAGGTTTAAACTTTACTAGGATGATGCTTCAGTTGAAACTTTACTAGGAGGACGTTTACTTTTAAACTTCGCTAGGATAGGAGTATGTTTACGTTTAATCTTTACCAGGGCTCGAATTTAACTTTTTTTGCCACTAAGATGGATAGTTACGTTTGAGCTGGTATGGAATAATGTTAAGGTTTAAACTCTACTGGAAGGATGTTTACGTTTCAGTTGAACTAGGAGGTTGTTTAACATTTAAACTTAAGTAGAACATTTACTTTAAACTTTACTAGAAGGACGTTTATTTTTAAACTCGAATAGGAGAATGTTTAAGTGTTAACTTTACAAGAAGTAAGTTAACTTTTAAACTTTAAAAAGAGGTAGTTTACTTTAAACTTTACAAGTATGCTTAACAGAAAACTAGAAAGATGCTTACGTACATTAAGATTACGTTTTGCAGCCCTATTAATCGTCCAGTTGTTTTAAACAACCTGTAAGTTTTATGAATAAAATCTATAAATTGTCTACAAAAATATGCAATATGATGGGTTCATGTATGTACACCTGTTAAGGAATTACCGCTAATTTCATTCGACACAATGCACGCTTTTTATTAAAATGTTTATTACAAAAAAATCATACTTTGTTAACTTTGAGAAATGCAGTAAAAAAAAAAAAAAACAACAGAAAAAACATCGCAACAATAAAGACCTATGCCCGAGTACAAAAACTACATACATTACATTATATCCATATATTAAATGCTTAATTACTTTGATGAATCCATGCCTTCTGGGCCCGTTTTCACCAACCCACTCTTAGACTTAAGACTAAAGAATTTATTAAAATTGTCATGTTCGAAAAAGGCCTTTAATCTGAAATTTACTTCGTATTCCGTAACTCGTATCGTAGCATTCTTTGTTTAGAATGATTTGTTAATGACGCAGCAACATGAATACCAGCATATTTGCCAACACACAGGTATTATTTCTTGAGTCTAAGTCTATTCATTATTCTTATACGGGCCCTGATCGCCGAAACGTCATTTACTATATGACGTAACCAATACAGTTTACTTTCGAGATTACAAATACTTTACCATGTCACTCGAATCGTAAAAAATCTAAACTCTCCGCCACAATCGTTTTATTTTATACAACAACAATAGAAGTATCAGGTTTACAAAAAAATACACCACACTACTAGGCCAGAAATCTAACACTTTTGCAAGAAACATATGCAGTCAAAATAATACAAAGATTTGGCATAGATACAGTTAAAAAAAAAGAATTTGTAATAATCGTATTCAAAATGCAAAACAACTTTAAAAAGTAGGATACCTTTGTTTATGTTTTATTATTTGTATACAATTAATGCTAGTCGTTTTACATTATACGTTTTATTCATATATGTATTATCATAACTAACACAACAATAGTACTTTAAACACTAATTGCTAATTATTAAACATTTATTAATTATCATTTTTTTATTAATTAAATTTAGTGTGCTTTTAAGAAACGCTTGACCCGGACCGCGACTTAGTCTCGCTCGTTTCGTCCACGTCCCCTTCGCCCTCACCCAAGAGTCCGAACGACTTGAACACCTTGTGCTGCCGGGTGGTCCGGAGTTTCTTGAGATCGTCCGAGTACTGCTGCTCCCGGAGCAACTGGCGCCGCTGGTCCTCCAGTTCCGCTTTGTGCTCCTGCAGCGCCCGCGTCTTCCGTATCAGTTCCAGTAGCTCCTTGCGCAACTGCCGGTTCTCGAGCTTGATGTTGTTCGTGTGGCTGGTCAGCGACATTATGGCTTTCTGAAGTAAAACACACGAAAACATGAAAGCAGCAATCCATAAATATGTTAATGAAATAAAACTTTGCAGAAATCGTTCTTAATGGACATCTTACATCTTATCTTATCAAAATACAAAAAAACGCATTGAAATCGGTACAATAATAATGTTGTGGGAACTTATGCCAATTTAAGATGCATTGAATTATAGTCTATGGACTGCAACTTTAAAGCCATACAAAAGGTGAAAGTGGCCAAATTCGGACCGAACAATCACCGTAAAACGGTCGTGTAATTGTCTATCTTAGTATGTGTTTACGTTGGTTAAGAACCTATGTCATAAACATATGGACTGCTGGATACTGTGTGCGTCAAAACACTGATCATCCAAATAAAACCGTTACAAAAATTAGATTTCTTGACAAGTCAAGCATTCGACTACTCAAAGTTAACTACGGTCGAGTTGCACGATATTCTATAAAAACACGAGGAACTTTAGCTAGTTCCGTAAAATGCTTAGTTTAACTTGGACCACATTGTGGGTGCCTTTAATTAGAGTAATAATCTGTAATAAATTCCTAATATTAATAAATATAGGCCCAGCACTCTAACAAATCCTCGCCATACTTTCATCAGCACCAAATATCACGTGTTTCAATAAAATGCAGGTTAATTAATAGGTAATTAATTAATAAGCTGTAATACTTATAAATAAAGGCACAGCACTGTTACAAATCCTCGCTATACTTTTATCAGCACCCAATATCACGCGTTTCAATAAAATGCAGGTTAATTAAACATAACTCAAGACTAGAACTCCGCGGGCAATTATGCCGAAATCCGTACTTAACCTTCCTTTTGAGCCTAATAACACTTCCCTAAAGTTTCATAATGATTGCACAAAAACTTGTCAGGTCATTGCCTGCACAAACTGAAGGGGACGCCGCCACCGCCGCCAAAACTAACCCCTATATGTCGCCGTTTTAGGCGACACAAAAAACCCATAACAAGTCTGTTGATGTCATACCTTGTTAGCCTCTCGCTGCAGGGTGTTAATATTGTTCTCGGAGTCGTCCTGATACCTCCTTTTGTCCTTCAGGAACTGTGCCTTCAACTGCTGTATGGTCTCCGAGTGTTTTGACCTCAGCTTCTGTATCTCCTTCTCAAGGTTCTTGATCGTTTTTGTCTGCTCCGTTTGTAATTTCTGCAAGAACGATGAGGAATTCAATCAGTGTATTGCCCGATTTGATTAATGATTTATTTATGAAACAATTTAAGAGTTATAGTTGTTTATCGGCTAATAAACAACGATTTGGAGTTCTGATGCATATGAATTAAACCACAAGGGTGTCATATACAGAATCGGAACTACAAATCGTTGTTTATTAGCCACTAGCCGCTTAACGACGATAATGCGAAAATTATTTCGATTCTAACATGGACTTTCTGCAATTACAATGCGAACTATATTTTACAGTTTCGGAACAGTTTTCGCATTATCGTTTTTTATCGGCCAATCAACAACTCTTTGTCGTTCTGATGCGCGGCTATTAAAAAAACTCGAGCCAACGCCCTCGTGGTTTAATTCCTACGCATCCGATTTCAAAATCGTTCTGTATTGGTAAAAAAACAATTATTAATCGAAAATTATTTCTTAAACAAAACATACTTCGACCTCCCTGGCGGAAGTATTCAATTGGTTTTGCACTAAGACAATTAAAGTGTCATCGTTCCATGGGACTGCATAACTATGTATACATTTAACAAGGTACAATTTAATTTTGAGATATTCGATTTTATTTGAATGAACTGAGGGATTTATTTGAAAGCATTCTGATACTATTACTTAAAACACGACTGAAACACATGTTTACAATATTAACACAGTTATTAATTGTAAATGCAATAAAAATTAGAAAACAAAATACATAAAATGGTAACTTATTGATAACCTTTTTTTCAATAGTAAGTTTTGCATTTACAGTAGCTAAGTGTCAAAGAAAACAAACGAAGAATTTGCTAAACATGCTAAAACTCTGAGGTAAACTAATGTTTAGTAATTGCAGTCTATATTTCGTTTTTCATTTCAACCAAATTACAACTAAAGAATCGTCCAGAAGCTTGCTTACTTGGCAATATCTCATGCTTGACACAAATGCACCTATCAATATTTTCCCCTAACGGGCAGCAGCGGGCATATACGGGACTTTATAATTAAAGTGATTGCGTGCGGGAATTCGACACGCCGAATAATTCCAGGTCCCGTGAAATAGACTTTGGTCGGATGTTAGATCCCTACATCCCGGTAATATTGCCCCTGCCCCCTTGGCCATTTAATATACCAAGCATCTCCCCCTGTGGAATTTGTGACAAAAATACTTGGCTCTAGGGAAGGGAATTAGACCCCCCAAAATAAAATTAGTCAAATTCCCTTGGGTCAGCCTGCCGCCCCTCCCCTGGGGGGAAATATTGATAGGTGCAAAACGGTCAATTAACTTAAAGCAGCAGTGAAAGACAACACAGTGTAAAAGACGTGTTAAGTGAAAACATTCAGCAGGGGAGACAAATGACAACAATCTCAGCCCGCAAGACAAGAAGGGTGACCTCCCTTGTGCAGGACAATTTAATTGACAATACATGTACATGGATATTACCTTACAACTGTAAAATAATATATTTTATGATTATCAGAAGGGAAAAAGTTGTTAACTACTTAACAAGAAATTAGGGTCAATACAGATTCAGCAATCAATTTATAAGAAATGATTAAAAAAAAAATGGTTGATTTTTTACAAAATAGTTTTATCAACTGGGCATATTAAAGTTTTTTATAGGCTAATTCATGGATCATTTTAAATTAAAATGCAGTAGTAATAATAAATAATGCATGATGAATGAATGAATGAATTAATGAATTAATGAATGAATGAAATATGGATGTCAGTATCTACACTATTTACAATCTGTTAGTACCTTATATGAACCTAGCTCTCCAAGTTCTTGAGTAGTTTTCGTCAACAGATTCTGTTTCTCCAGATAAAGATTCTTTAACTCTGTAAAAAAAAATCTTAATTCAAAACGCAGCACACAATCACTTGATATGTAACACGATAGTCAAATGACATGACAGCATTTAAAACATATACAGAAAATACATAATCACTCTCACTGTGTATACAAATGTTGCGTGCCATGTGAAAACTAGGCTTAATGCATGTGAGTAAAGTGTCTGCACAGGCTAATCCAGGCCAGCACTTTCCGCCTACAGTGGATTTATGTTTAGAAGAGACTTTCTTTAAACAGAAAATACAATGTACCATAAAAGCGGAAAGGACCATCCCGGATCAGCCTGTGCTGATCCTGGACGACACTTTACACACATGCATTAAAGCCCATTTTTCCCACGCCATGCCTCAAATTAATAAATCAAAGAGAAAATGAAGTAAACAAAATCAGTTCTATATTAAAGTTTCAGACTCCAATACACTGAGAATAAAAATTGATTTAAGAGTCATTTATAACGGTTACACAACAATTAGTATAATTTAATGGTGCAATATTCAGATTACAGGTATCTTAAGTGTTTCATGATGAAAGTTTATAGCTACCAAAGATAAATAACAAAAGAACACTTGCTTAAAATTAAAATAGTATTTTCTTATCAATACAGGTAAAACAATTTTAAAACTTTGCTGCTGTCTGGAAGTAATTTGGACATGTAAGTGAAAAATATACTTTACCATGTTCTCGCTCATTGAATTCTTCCTCCATAACCTCACGTTGCAGCTGAATGTTTCGAATCTCCTGCTTGTTATGATCACTCAGCGTTATGATCGTTGTCTGACGTTTTGTCGTCTTCTTCTCCATGTAGCTCATGTACTCGTGCTATGGAAGAAAAACAAATTTCTAGAGCTGATACTGACCAAGCCTTGGTTTTCTTTTCACAGCTACCATGTATAAATGTATTTGTTAATTAATAAATTATTAAATTATAGTTTCTCTCTTTTCAACTCAGATATTTTTAAGTGCAGTGCCTGTATGAACTAACAAACAACTGCACATGAAAGATGTATGGTGCAGTATCATCAATATTCACCCCTTTTTTATAATGTTTATTTGCTCGATAGCATGTTTGCTTGCTTACTCGCAAATCAAATCAACAATTGAATGGCAAAATATTACCACAAAAATATTTGAGAAAATAATAAAAACTGCACATACACTTTCCACTCTAACTTTCTGTGCTTCTTGCTGCAGCCATTCGTTCTCCTTTCGTCTTAAAGCAACATTAAGGAATTTCTATTCAATATGCTATGCACTATAACATGCAATTGTAATACCGTAATACATACCTCTATGGTGTATGTTATTCAAAACATAATCCTGAACAATAGCCGCAGTTTTGAAATTACAAAATAATGTAACAAAGCCTAAGATGCATCTGAGCATGAAAACCAAATTGGTTCAAATAAATATATGCATATAATTATGTATCTTGGTTTTATTTTTGCCATGATTAGAAAGGATACAAATCTTCAACATTCTTTTTTGCATTTTCCAGCTCATTGGTGATTTTTTCTAACCTGAAATTAAAAAAGCAAATTGTTAAAATCAGCAATAATTATGTACATATTAGAAGTATTGTAAGTAAGACATGTTCCTTGAATACACCGAAATTAAACCAACAGAAAATAGTGTTAGTATTTACTTTCCTGAAATTAAATTATAACAACTATCTAAAGTGTTGCTATGAGTAACTGACTTTTTAGATAGTTGGTTGTCCATTATAACTATAATTTATGCGCAGTAAATCAAATGTATTAGTTTTTACTCCTCGATAGATAGTTGGCTGCCACTTGTTATTTATAATTCTGATTTTTATAAGGCCAAAAAATAATGGCAATCCAAGAAATTATTATCATTTATTACAGAACTTATGAATGCACTTGCGCCAACAGTAGAAATGAGACCCACAAAGTGTATGTGTGTAATGAATTTTTATCCGGTGCACCAGAATTCTCTCCCATGGCCCCCAGAAGACTTGTTAGTTGGGTTAAAGGGGATAGTGAAAGCTATAGCAGACGCCCCATTTCAGAGGAGACTGTGGGCCTTTCAGTGCCCGGTGTGAAGCACCTAGTACACTGCACCTAGGTTTAACATCTCATTGAAAAGACGAGTTTGTAGGTTAGGGTGTAGCACTGGCTCGAACCAGCGACCGCTGGGTTGTGAAGTTAGTGCGTTACCACCAGACCACGGATTTGCTATAACCTAGCTATAAATGTAAGCCCTATGCAAACACTGAGATACTTTTTATAAGACAATGTTTGGAGGGCTATACCTGGGAAGGACCATTTCTATGGTAGAAAGGTTTCTTTTTTGGTCTATATTGTTTAGACAGGATTTTGATCGCAACTTTCACGTCCCGCAATTAGAAAGTCATTGTGAACAGATTGCAATAAAAGTTACATACCTGGACAGATAAACAATTCCCTTATTAATGTAATATAAATATTTGTATGATAACACTTTCATGGTGCATGCCTGAACAATTTAAACCTACAAACTATTGCATTTTTAAAATAATCTCACTGTCCTCCAATGTGTAAACTTTAATCCATATTCTGCTATGCTGTAAAAGTGTTATGTCATTCTATTGGTCAGTATCAAGATAGCCTCACTCTGATTGGTTGAAGGGCTAAATGAGGCTGGCATTTTGGGAATCTCTACATACAAATAATAGGTGTATACACAAGTTTAAATCAAAATTAAATGCATATATTATGTAAATTTCAGCACAATGTAAACCAGTTTAAGTGTTGTTTATATAAAGTACATAGATTAATATCTTCATTGTAGCAAATTAGGCGTAAAAAAGTTCTTTGTTTCCGCTTACATGACCCCCTCCCCCCTTAATTTTTTTCGCCGACCCTAACAGTTGTTTTGCCTATCAATCATTTACTTTTTCTAATTTTCAGGAAAAAAGAGCAGATTTCGCTTATAAGTATCTTACCAGAAATATCTTTTCTATGACCTAGTTTATAGCAGAGGCACGGTTTCTTTGTTGGGACATTTTACATGCTGTCCAATATACTTAAACTGTGTGGGGAATATGCAGAGAATATGCAGCAAAGAAAATAAAAGTTAAAGAAAAAAAAAGTTGTATTTTACCTCCCCTCCTAGATTTTTTTGAAGATGTAAGTGGAAATCAACCATTAATTTGTTCTGGACTTTAAACTTTTAGGTTTCCACCACATAAATGGTCTTTTAGCAATTAGTTGTTCCAGCGAATTTAGCCCTATATAAAAAGTATTATGCTGTCCAGTAATCTTGCGCACTAATTGAGTGGTCAACATCGGATCGAAAACACATAGGAATGGAATTTTTTACTGAACATAGACAGATTTCTGTCCGACATTTATAAACACAACAATATCTCAGATATTCAATAAAGAACAATCAAGATCCAAATCAAAACAAACATAACTCACACCATTTTAAAACAATTCATGTGTACGATAATCTTGCGCAGTTTTGAAAATGACGTCATTTAAATGCACAATGTAAATGAATGGTGTTCAATTCATATCATAAAACAAACTTTTATATCTATACTGTTAAAATGTCCAAATTAATCTTAGTGTTCAAGTTTTTTATCATGACTGCAGGTCTCTGTCATCATCAAGTACCTATAATGGGGTTTCTTTGACAATTGTTAAATTATGACGTAATTTGACTATTACACAAAAAAGCAAATTAAAAGTAGTTGTTTGAGACAAAAACAATTCCAGAAATTCGTTTAAATATTTAATCGTTATTTTCTTTTTATGACACTGTGATTAACAGGCTACCTTAGGTTAAAAAAATGTGGCCTTTGCGCATTCTGGGAACTTAAAGTAGACAGATTGGCAGGAAAAAGATTCAATGTCATCTGTATACAATCTCTGTTGAAGCGCTCAAAAAAGATGTATACCCAACTTAAAGCAGGCAAAAATACAATAATGTATCAAATATAATTTTTCTTTACTTGAGAAGGAGTGAAGAAACCGAGGAATTTTAGCCAGCAGATGGAATTTATTCTTAAGTGTGAGGGTGTTTACAACTCACGACATACTCAATTAAAATCATTCAAGCGGCAAATATAAAGAAAAAACAAAGTTAATTTCTAATTTTATAATTGCAGAGTTCTCGCTAGAATTTCAAAAGTTAGCGTCCCAGTATCTAATCGTCAAAACAGACCCATACCCTATCCACTTATAAACACAGCTACAACAACAATACTTTGTTTCAAAAATCTTATTTTAACAAACTGTTTATTAACTACCCGCAATTAAACAATTAAATAGGACTTTATTCATTAAAAAGGAACAACCCAACATTTTTTATCTATTGGAACAAAAAGAAAAGGAAGCCGACATTTATTTACTTTCACTTTCGACAAGTACTATAAACTGTCGCTAACTTTCATTCAAATGTTGCCTCAGCCAAGTGTTTGCATATAGTCCGTGTAGAGTGAGGATTTTTAATAGCTATTTTATTAATAAACACTGGTAGTTGTAGTTTTTTTAACAAATGAAGATGCATGCTTGATGCGATCGGTGTACGAAAATTGTCAAGTTACACAGATTCATCTTAATTCTTATAATTTGTAAACTGTTCATTTTGAATAAATAAAAATTATATAGCCTTCTTTACATTTTCAGCAATTTATTAAAAACATGGGTAATAATTACCCGCACATAACATAACGCATACCTAACGGGAAAGTGTTACAAATCACTTACACCTTTACTAATTCAAATTAGATTGAGGGCGTGATAAACTTTCTTTCGACGACATTCATTTGCATACGGGTTCTTATTGGCTGACTGGTTAGCTGTAGTTAAGCTGACTCCGTCTGCGTCTTGATTTTATCAATAATTGACACACTGGTGCAGAAGGGGAAAGTGTTTATTGCCGAGTAGGCGTTCGTTGTCCAGCCCTTCCGTTAATGGGCATCCGGGCGTAAATTACGCCCGAAAATTACAGTCGTACGTCCATTTTACAACCAGCGGGAGTCCTTTGTACGTCCAAATATTCGCAAGTACGTTGTTTACAAATACACCGGACGTACAGAATCCGACAGGATATCGAGTCCGGTCATGTATTACTGCGCCATACATAACCCCGCCTTCAATCAATTGTCTGAGGTGCATTGCTCAGCGAGTGGCCAATATTGATTTTTATAACTCCGCCTACGATTCAGCTGTAAGCATCCCGCTATCCAATCAGCCGATTAATTCAAGCGTCGTACTTATATAGGTTTTTCACACGTTTGATTGACAGCGGCTGTTTGCCGAACTAATTGATCGGGCCCTACAGAACAGTTATCATCTTTTGTAATTGCCTTGTAATTTGGTCATGTTCATTTACAAAAATACGGACGTGTTGAGAATTTAATTGGTACTCGGTAAGTGATAATCGTTTTCGGGTTTAATTGATCCTGATACGCAGATTTTTGACTGGAATATCAAATAACAGGTTTGACATCATTTCTTTCCAAGATGTCACAACGATCACTAGTTTAAGATTAAGCAGGCAATATCACTATTAACATGTTATTGCGCTCATCTATTTATTGACGTTGATGAATGGTAAATGTATTTGAAAAACTTTGTTATTTAATGTCATTGAAGCTAAGAAATGAAATAAATAAAATATATACATTTTCTTTATAGTTTTTCAATTATAATTATAAAAACACAACCAACAGGACCCATGTCCACAGTGATTAACAAACTGAGATAATGAATAAATGTGGGACTTCCTTTTTTTTTTTACTGGGACTTCCAAAATCAAAAGGTTGGAAGTCAGGACTTCAGAAAAAAATCTTAGTGGAAGCGCTGTTTGTCTTGGGAAAATATGCGTACGCCAGAGAAAAGGGTTGCATCCTAGAATCTAACAGTGAGATTTATGGCGTCCTTTTCATAAAAATTTGGGTCCAAATACGCCGATGTATGCGTTACTGAGAACTCTGCAATTGTTTTGGCTCATTTAAAATGCAAAATGTCTGTTAATGTCAGTAAATATTACGCAGCGTCTGCCGAAAATGCCTAAATGTTCAGTGGGCAAGATTACTGGACGTGCAAGATTATCACACACAAATGTAGCACTAAATTCATTGCACGTCTGATTTAAGTCTACGCTACAACCCACAAAGTAAGAGTCACTTGCCAATTATATGCACTGCTCAATATAGAATAGAGCTGTTATTTACGGGGACCACTACAGTGGAAGTGTTCCAGATATTGTAGTTAAATGAGATTTATCCATAAGTATTATTACCCCACCGACTTAGGAAGAAGTGTCAACTGTCAACAATTTGAAGAAAAGAGATTCTCATCCATACTCATTTCTTAGCATTGTCTCCTTCTCAGAAGGTTCGGATGCAGTTACTTCTCCTCCCTCGGCACCAGCTTCATCGCCACCTTTTCCTCCCTTCTTCCCCTTTTTACCCTTCTTTCCCTTTTTCCCTTTGCCTTTTTTCTTTGGAGGCATGTTTACAAACAAGAGCACCTGTTAATGGCGTCCTCGTATCTAATAGCAACACAAAATATTCGAATTAATATTACTCAATAATATAAATCGCGGACTTAATTAATATAAAGTAAAAAAAAGTATGCATTTTATCATAAAAAGAATCAATTATCTTATATTTTAATCAGTTGTTATTATTTTATTAGTGTTTTGCTGATTCGAATATTGCTCAAAAGCGTTTACTGATCTCAGCATTGATCTGGATCTCAAATTTTTTACATAATGGCAGCGCCTATGAGCTCAGAAAGTGAAAAATCCGATTCAGATGCAATACCTGATTATTTAGACCCGACATCGGCAAGTTTCGATCCTTTGAAAGCACTTTATAGTGCAGTAGACCCCTTTCCACATATTGCATCTACACAGTTCAACAATCTTGCTCAATTTCAAAATTTTATAGAAGGCAAAGATGCACAAACACTCAAAGCCAAAGAAAAGGCGCAAAACAAAAATGATCAGCAGGGTAAAACGTCGGGGTTAGTAAAGTTGAGAGCTCATGCACAAGCAACAGAGCAAGCAAGAAAAGCGGCAATAACAGCGAAGTATGCAGGTCCAGCAGAAAGATCCAATACACAGGCAAAACGAAAGAATATGCGCACAGTATTCACTGCAATGCAAGGTAATCATATGATTTATACCCTGTGTAATCAAGAGCTCTCTGGCAATGCTTAGGAAAAAAATACATTGCTCTCTTGCCTAAGCATGGTTGCAAGTGAGTTAACTTTAATTAAATGCAACTCGTCTATTTCATATTTAAGCATTAAGGCTAAGTTACTGTGCCTTTAAATGAAAAGGGATATATTTTTATTCCCCCACAAAGTCGGAGGCATCAAGCGTTGCACTTGTCCGTCGGTACGTCCTGAAATTGTGTGTGCTCAACTCCTCTTTAACTGCTGGGCCGATTTTGCTCAAACTTTCACAGCTGAAGAACATTAGTATGTAAATTATCGTAAAAAAGGGCATTTTGGCTGCGACCAATTTTGGCAGAATTATGACTCTTTGTTGTTTTTTAGACTGTTAGCGCAAGCCTACAAGAATTTAGTAGTTGTATTCAGAGATAGATCTTGAGGAAACTACTTCTTTACTCTGAAGGCTACAAGTCAGTAAATTGATAACTAGCTTGGCGCTAAGGAAAAAAAAGTAGTAGCCAAGTTTCGGCATAATATGTAGTGGCGTATTATAAGCTTCTATATGTATATATATTTACATATTATAGATACTTATGAATGTGTTTTTATGTGAATGTCTGTGTGTGCGCTTGTGTGTGACTCACAAAGATTGAACAACAACATAATTATTATCATTAATTAATTCTGATCAACAAGCATTATATGTCACATATTATATAAAACAAATAAAAAGTTTAAGTTCGAATTTTTTGGTGATCTGCAAAAACAAATATGCCTTCAGCCATTTACACACACAAAAAATTACGACAAGGAATCAATACATATTTTCAATAGTTTATCAGGTCGTTTCAACTACATATTCATACACATGCCTATATATAGTTATAGGACGCAAACAATAGTATAATGAGAACAGAAGATGCCTAAATGTTACATTCAAGTAACAAGAGCCAGTTGTTAAATATGTTTAACTTTGATTGGTTAATTAATATAATTTATTGGTTTATGGAAAACCCTGTAAGTATAATTATTATGTTCTATTTAAACTAAATCTCCTCTCCGTGTTACATTTCTTTAATATGAATAAAAACTTTTAAATATGAACAACGTTCTGTTAAAATATTTATTTATGGTAAAATGAATAAAACGAGACATCAAATTAAATGTATACTGTACCTCATCATCACGCTTTTGCTTCTTATAAGATTGAAAAAAAGCTAATCAATGACTGTTGACGAGAATTAGACTCAATTTTACGTTTATTAGAACTGTTTACTGACATTTTGAGTGATCGGCATTGAACACTGACGTGTAGAAAATAATTTTGGGAAACACATAATATATATTGATATTGATGCAATATTTTTTACAAGTTACTCGTCATAGGTAATTATTTTCTTATCGATTGCAATTAATTTCTCGTCATTATCAATTAACTATAGAAAATAACAGTGTGATCACGCTACCCGAAAATGTCTTTTGTTACCTGTTTTGTAATACGCAAATGTTGACAACTGTAATTTATTCTAAAAGCAAACTGTAAAAATCTGCTACAAGCGTGAACTTCATTACCAACGTCAATCAAAATATTCTTTGCCTATTGCATTGTAACTCCTCCTGTAATTATTATTCTATTATTTGATTGGACGTTGAGCATCAGCGTTTGGCGACTGAAAGTTAACAAAAGAATTTCCCATGATGCAACTGTGCAGTGTACATGTCATGATGTGTAATTAATTGATGTCGATTGAATATTCGGTTTGCGCGTCATGTTATCAATGGATTATCTATTACCCCTATGGCGTTTATGGCAATTACAGGTTAAAGTATGTATCGAGGGCTCTTTTTAAGAAGAAAATATTGTTAAACTTATCGAGTAATGCGCATTTTTTGACAATTGCCAGTTACTTTTAAAATTTTGATTTTGATCGCCAGCTTTAAGTTTCAATCGCCAATGGCTGTTTTGGCGATCGGAAACGCTAACATAGGATAAATTACTGCGCTTCCCTCGCTGAGCAGTGAGGCTTCCTGTTATCAATGATACTGTCTACGAATGTATGACAAGAAATAGGTCCGACTTAAAACACTAAAAACAATAATAATAATAATCCATTTAGTCCACATCTACAAGTGAAATCACATTATGTCTATTTACATAGGTATGATAGCGCATCTGTTTGTGCTGTTTACTGATTAACTGCGTATTACATCATATTGCATAAGTTTAACAACAGTGTATTGACTCAGCAATCGTAACCCAGTGTTTTTTATCGGGCCAATTTGGGGCCGAAATTCTGCCCCATTCCACTGCTAAAAAAGTATATAATTTTCACCTATATTCACCTTAAAATTCCTGTCAGAATGTTAGCTTTATTTTGATGAAAATTTGACCAAAATCTGACAAAAATTGACTAAGATACATGAATTTTCGTAAAAAATCCCAGCATTTTTTTTATCAAACCAAGTTTGTGAGATCATTTGTGGCAAAACAATTGATTAATGTTTTATAACAAAGTTGAATGTAAAAATGTTATAATGCTTTTCTACAAAAACAATTCCCCTTTTGCCACTGTAACCACTCGATTGACGATTGATATTGTTTTTTACGTATGCATAAGATTTGTGGAAAAGAATTGTATGTCTAAAGAGAGTTTACAATGTATTTCAGTAATTTAACTTATTTTTAATTAAATTGGTATTTACTGAGCAAAGCGCTTGTGATAAAGAGCACAGAACATATTTGATACGGTTCATTGACTATTTTTAGCCGTTGTAGATTGACTTGTATGCATATAATTCTGTTTGCTTTTTCAAATAGTTTGCACACAAACATTTGGCTCCCACGAATTACAAAACATAATGATGAGGATGTCGTAGATAAATAGCATTGGATTAGACGCACGCTATATACGTTTTAATTTGCAAAAGACAGTGGCCTGGATCTCCATCTTCAATTAGGTCAAATACCAGCTTAAACCAATTTATTTTAAGTAGAGTGTATAGTGATGAGTTTCAATATTTGTTTTGTAGAAATGATATAACAGACAGGTGACTTACTTCAATAAATGTTTCTATAATATGATAAAAATACTCTCATTATTATGCCCCCCTTCGAAGAAGTGGGGGTATATTGCTTTGCACCTGTCCGTCGGTCGGTCGGATGGTCGGTCTGTCCGTAGACCATTTTGTTTCCGCACGATATCTAGAGAATGCTTTGACCTACGATCATTTAAGTTGGTATGCTGGTAACTTGGGAGGAAAGGAAGACGCCTATTGATCTTGAGGTCAACAGGTCAAAGGTCAAGGTCACAGGGGCTTGTAACTTGAAAACTGTTTTCTCCATAGAACATTTTGTTTCCGCAGGATATCTAGAGATGTTTTGGCCTATTTGATGTTTAAATCAAACAGAAAACAGGTATCCTTATATAATAGACTGTAAAAATATATCCATAATTATACTCTATCTTTCTTTCAGCTTTATATTTACATTCTAAAGCATCAACTTAAATTTCCTCCCCATGTGTTAATGTGCACTTACAATATTAAAAAAATTTCGTAACAGTTGCACATATTCACGACTTGGCTGCAAGTCGGGGGGGGGGCATACATGTTTTACAAACATCTCTTGTTCATTTTGCTTTTAGTTTCTTTTCTCGCCAACAGTCTTTCTACGCTGTCAGCGTTTTGATTACACTATAGAATTTTGTGTGCTCAACTCCTCTTTAACTGCTTTGCAGATTTCGTTCAAACTTTCACAGCTGCAGAACCTTAATGTGTAGATGATCATTAAGGAAGGAATTTTGGCTGCAACCAATTTGGCAGAATTATGGCCCTTTCATTTTTTCCACTGTAGAATATGTATGAAAATAAATTTGTAAATGCAAAAATGTAGTGTTGGCGACACGACCTTTGTCTGTGTCCAAACATGCATCTTGGGGGCATCCATGTCTGTGACGCATCTAGTTAGTCTTAAAATTGTGTGCTTTCAAAAAATCGCATCCATACATAATAGATCACTGATGTATTACAGCTATGTTGTTTGTTTGCTCATTAATGGAAGCAATGTGTAATCTTAATCGTCAGATTTTATCACTGTTGTAATTGGAGTCTGTGCCTCAACGTATTACCAATACTCTTAAAGTGTCATGAACATCATAGAACAACAAAAAATTTAAATAAATAAAAATACATGTACTTTCTTTATTTCCAATATTTCCTTAATGTTTTCTTGCATTTTTGGTTCCAGGCTTCCAGAAGGGACCACTGAATGTGTTACGTCTTTGCGTAAATGACAAATTGCGAGTGACAGTAGTCATCCGTGCTGCAGTGGCGGTCAGGAGCAGATGCCGGGGCTATGTTGTTGCTTTTGACAAACATTTCAATATGGTATGGTACACGTTTTGTTTTATTTTTCCAAGTAATAATTGTAATTCTAATACTGAATTTGAAGCTTTAGAAGTTCTGCCTACATTAAAATTTTACTACTGTAATGTGTATTGTAATCATGGATGTTCTATAATATAAAAATTCTATTTGGCATAGAAAATATTAATGTATTTCACTGGAACATGTTTACGTTTTTCATCAAAAATTAAATGTACAAAAACTAGGGCCAACCTTAAAAAATGGTTTGTTTGCCATTGCCTACCCAAGGTTGCTGACAATGGGAAGGTAGGCAATTTTATTAATTTTTTTTTGCAAAAAAAAGCAAATTTATTAATGATCCATTTTGCGTCAAAATATAGCATATAAAACAGACATTGCTTTTGATAATATAATGTAAGTGTCTATTGATATAAGAGAGCATGCTAGCAATCATCTTTAATTAGACAATGGATGCTGAAAAAGAGCCCGTTGTTTCACAAGTTTGATAAAACATTATTAGACTTGCATTTTGATGTGGCCTATTATAAGCAAGGTCTAGCTGTTACAGTCAATTTATTAACCCAATGGAAAACGACTGAAATGAAAGAGGAGCGAGCTTTTATTTAACCCAAAGAAAAAATAGAATAAAGAAATTAAAAGAAAACTGGTTTGATTTAACAAAGTAAAAAATTTTGAGTCGGGACTTTTTTTGTCAGGTAGGTAGGCAATGACAAACAAAGTTAATTTTAACATTGGCCTAGCTCTACTTGAACCTTAAGGCCTGTGATTATATTCGAAGAAAATAAATGTTACATGTATATTATAGCATTATCGTTTGTAAATTTTAGAAGTCAGTCAGCAAATAATCTTCACTTCCCTATTTTCTAGGCACTCATGGATGTAGATGAAACCTACATTAGACCAGCTCCAAAGAAAAAGGTATCATTCAAATTACAGACAACTCGATAGTCATACATGGCTGACAAAAAATGAGGGTGTCTGATAAATGTTATCACCCACCTTATACATATTTAATGGTAGTTTTGACGTCTGTTTCGTAAATAAAAGAATTATTGCTGTAACAATTAGCTGTATGCATTATGTTATGCCAAATAATTAAATAATAGTCGATTATTTAACAGTGTATATCATGTTTTCAACATGCGGTATATACTTTGCAAATAATTGTGTCTGACAGCTGATTTAGAGGTTTCGCGGAGTCTGCATGGTTCAGGTGGAACCAAAGTAGCCAAATTCAATTCCATCCAGAAGAATAGATGCCATCATCAATGTCTTTAACTTTTTCGCAAATATTGCAATGTACATTTTGTTTGCCAGTAACACATTCACTCACTCAATTATGTCATAGTGGCATTATGAATAATTTTGAAATGCTTAGTTTAGTTTACCATGTTGTTTTTAGGGCTTTCATCATTACCTTGTTACCTACTGGATGTTCTGTTATATATTAAAAGGCATGTTAGATAAAAAATATCAAGGGTATACAAGCATTACTCATATATGCTTATTAGACACCTCGGGGTGTTTCACCAGAGGGGACTATAGGTTTACCCTCCATCCATATGTACGTCCGTCTGTCCGTCAGTACATCTGTCTGCAAAAAATGGATCCTCCGATAACTCAAAAAGTACTGAAGATATTTTCATGAAACTTGGTATACACATAAATGGCAATGTGAGGATTATGCACGACCTTTTATTTTTCACCAGAGGTCAAAGGCCAGGTCACTGTTACTAAACATAGAAAAAAAATGATAATACAATAACTCGAAAAGTACTTACGATATGATCATGAAACTTGGTATACAGATAAAGAGTTTTTACAGGATTATGCCCAAAAATTAATTTTTCATCATCTAAGGTTCTTAAATTATTGATAGGGGATTTCACTGGTAGGACTCTTGTATTTCTTGCAAACAAAGTTTAGGGGGTGGGGGGTATATAGGAATAAGCCTTTTGATCCGTCAGTCCGTTGGTTATCATTGTTTCCAGACGATAACTTAAGAAAGGCTTGACATCTTCAAACCACTAAATGTTGACAGAGTTATTGCCCCTTTTCAACTTAAATTCCCTAAAAACCCAGTTTCCGGACAATATCTTGTTAAAGGCTTCATATATTTAATTGATTTTTGGTACGTAAGTGTAACATCACACAATACATGTCAAGTTCGACTTCGGTTACAAACACTTAATGTTGACAGAGTTATGGCCCCTATATAACATTTTGAAAGTTGTCAATTTTCCAATCTGTGAACAGGTCCTTTTAAACATTCACAAATTAAAGCATTCAATTACTATTTGGGTCCATTTCTTTCAAATGGATGCCATTGTTCTGTGACAAGGCCACATTGTGGGTGTATATTTGTCAGTCTTGTGAAATTCAAGTTTAATTTAAGGCCACAATGATTTTTGAATAATCATATTATATTAAGCGATACTTGAAATAAATGTAATATTTATGCCCCCCATCGAAGATGGCGGGGTACATTGGTTTGCTGATGTTGGTCAGTTGGTAGACCACTTTCGTTTCTGCTCGCTAAGTCCAACAGTTTTCATCGTATCTTAACCAAACTTCATTAAAATGTTTATCAGCATAATATTCAGTCAAGTTTGATAATCAGCCATATCATATCGCTCGAGGAATTGTGGAGTTATAGCCCTTTAATTATCTAAAATTAGCCTTTTTAGCCGTTTCTGCTTTCTAAGTCCAACAGTTTTCATCCAATCTTCACCAAACTTGCAGAAAATGTTTGTGGGCATAATATCTCGGCCATGTTCCATAATCAGCCAAATCACCGCAGGAATTGTGGAATTATGGTCCTTGAATTATCTAAAATTGGCCTGTTTAGCGGTTTCCGCTCTCTTAGTCCAACAGTTTACCTTGTTTGGTAGATAAAATAAATGTTGTTATGTTGATGTGTGCATATATATTATTAATTTTACTTGTAGGGCATGAGCAAGAAAGGCGCACAACCAGGAGTTACCTCATCTATTGACTGGGACAGTGATAGAATGAAATCTAAAAATGGTGATAGATCATTGGCTTGTGCAATAAGAGAAAAAAGGGATAGTGAAAGTACGGACAAGAGAGAATCTGATTTCAGAAGGAATATTGATAGAAATGAAGGTATATCAGGTAAGAGATCATCACCAGATGATAGAAAGGAAATGGCAAGTAAAGAAACTAGGGAACGGCAGAGATCATCTAGAAAACATTATGATTCTAAAGTGGTTAGTAAAGGTCATAGAACATCATCTGACAGTAGATGTGTGGGAACTAGTAAAGGTCATAGAACGTCATCTGACAGTAGATGTGTGGGAACTAGAAAAGGTGATAGTTCAGATTCAGATTATAGAAAGGACAGAAGTGATTCTGAAAGCAGAAAAGATCACAAATCATCTTCTGGTGGTAGGATGGACAATGGTAGAAATGCATATAGATCATCGTCAGATTATAGCAGAGATGGTGATAGAAGAGAAACAAATCAAAGGTCAGCTTTATATGATAAAAGGGGAAAAGAATATGACCATAGAAAAAAAGAGTGTGATAGCAGGGGAAGAGAGTATGTTACAAGAGGAAAAGAATATGATAAACAGGAAAGAAGACTGACAGATGACAAATTGGATGCTTCTACTGGTTCCATCTCTTCGAGAATTGGAATGATAGATCTGAGAGAGAAACTTAAGAAAAGTCGTCTTCAGGATTCAGGTTCAAGACAGTGTATGTCGGATAGTGAAGGCGAGCCTTCTAGTTCCAGATCTGATAGGCATTCTATGTCAGACAGTGAAAGCGGAAAACAGAAAAAGGTAGAATGTAGTGAAAGTTCCAGTGAAAAACCAGAAAAGTGTTCTGACCTGTTTTGGCGCAGGTATAAAAAATGGACTGAAGAAAGGTGCTATTCAGATTATGAGGTAGTAGAAAGACATGTAAATCAGTTATTTATTCGTGGGGATAATGTGGTCAGTGTATCGATTGAGGATTTTTAATGCAGAGCTTTGGATACATACGTATATGATAATGACACTTGTTAAATTATTGTAATTAGAGATGGCAATGAGACGCATATCAGTAACTGGTTAATCAATTTTGGTATTCGAGCAGTTATTGGGTGTCCCACAATTATAAGCAAATATGTCTGACACAGCAGTCTAATCAATTGACTAGTCCTGATCAATTATTTAAGCAAAGCTACTGCATCGTATCTGTCAAACTTAATTATTTAATTATTGTTTTGAAAAATTATAAAATAAGGCGTAAGTGATCTCTTTTTATTGACTATTATTGATAATGATTAGTGATAAGATAATCCAATCAGGTAATATTCTCAGATACATTACACACATGGCAATAGTTTTGACTTCTATTTTTTTCAACCGACATAAAAATTTTAAACCCAAATAACCAAATATTAATTCAGTAACTGGTAAACTGCCCTTACAAGCGAATAACGGGTTAACCGATTAACTATTGCCATCCCTACTTATAATACTTCCATAACGTAAATGCATGTATTAGTGGACAATCCTTTTCAGGCAGTAGCCTAAAATCTTGACGTTTGCTACATCAAATTCCATATTGCTGCACCCTGGTGGATTTATTGTGAAGAGTTTAGCTGAATATTTCTTTATAATTTGTAAAGGATTGATTTTGAAATATTACAGCATTTATAACACACAAAATACACTGTATTGGACATCGTTTAAAAATTGTTACAAGTTTTGTTGTTTTTGTTTTTGGTCAGCTGCCTTAGAACAATCAATCTATTCTTCGGATAATATTGTTCCAGTTTTTGTTCATATGATAATTAAAATATGTAAAATATGCATACGTTTGTTCAGTATTTCTGCTTTGAGCTTCAGAAAGGTCATTTAGGGAAAGATCTGCTTTTGAGCTTCAGAAAGGTCACAGTGTAGGGAAAGATCTAGGATCACTTAAGGTACTTAGGGTGAAAATCTGGACCAGTCTGTTGACATTTTCTAATTATTTGCTAAATCCAGGGTATTTATTAGTCTAATGCTTGTAAATATGATTTTTAAGAATAGTCTTTTCATTTGTCATAGAGAATCTGCAAAAATATATTAAGATATTCAACATTTCTGTGTTGACCAGCCCAGAGGGGCAGCAGGGGGAAACCAAAATGGAACAGGGTGCAGCACCCTGCTATTTTGCTCTAGATCTTTCCCTAGGACTCACTTGTACAATTAGCAAACACAATCGGAATTAGTTTAGATTTCACTTGATTTGTCGGATTATGAGATTCAGGGATTTCAATAGGTGCGGAATCCGGTATTTTGATGCAAGCATATTGTAATTTACACTTTTTTGACTCGAGCAAATAATATGCATTGCATCATGTCAATAATAGAAAATAATATTTTATTATCATGCTGATGGTGTTTTTTTTTTTGCTGTTTTTTTAGCTCACCTGAGCACAAAGTGCTCATTGTGAGCTTTTGTGATCGCCCGTTGTCCGTCGTGCGTGCCTGCGTGCGTGTGTGCGTCGTCAGCTTTTCATTTAAACAACATCTCCTCCTAAACCGCTTGGCAGATTTTCACCAAACTCACAGGAATGATCCTTGGGTGGACCTCTTTCAAAGGTGTTCAAATTTTTCCGGTGTGCTGCATATGTAGGTCACCTGAGCTAAAAATTTCTTTTAAAAGTGAAAAAATCTACTATGAAACCGCAAGGCTCAGAGCTTTCATATTTGGTATGTGACATCCTCTAGTGGTCCTCTACCAAGATAGTTCAAATGATGCCCCTGGGGTCAAAACTGGCCATGCCCCGGGGGTCACATGGTTTATATAGATTTATATATCAAAATGACTATAAAAATCTCCTAAGAAACTGCAAGGCCTAGAGGTTTCATATTTGGTATGAAACATTGTATAGTAGTCCTCTAAAAAGATTGTTAAAATGATGCCCCTGGGGTCAAAACTGGCCACACCCCGGGGGTCACATGGTTTATATAGACTTAAATAGCAAAATGACTTTAAAAATCTTCTCCGAAACCGCAAGGCCCAGGGGTTTCATACTTGGTATGTAACATTGTGTAGTGGTTCTCTACAAAGATTGGGTTCAAAATTGGCCACACCCCGGGGTTCTCATGGACTTAAAAAGAAAAAGACTTAAAAATTCTTCTACTCTGAAACTGCAAGGCCGAGAGGTTTCATATTTGGTATGAAACATTGTACAGTAGTCCTCTACAAGATTGTTCAAATAATACCCCTGGGGTCAAAACTGGCCACGCCCCAGGGGTCACATTGTTTATAAATACTTGTATAGCAAAATAATCGTCTCCTCTGAAACTGCAAGGCCTAGAGGTTTCATATTTGGTATGTAACATTGTTTAGTGGTCCTCTACAAAGATTGTTCAAATGATGCCCCTGGGGTTAAAACTGGCCATACCCCAGGGGTCACATAGTTGATATAGACTTAAATAGCAAAATGACTTTAAAAATCTCTGAAACGGCAAGGCCCAGAGGTTTCATATTTGGTATGTAACATTATATAGTGGTCCTGTACAAAGATTATTCAAATGATACCCCTGGATTAAAAACTGGCCAAACCCCAGGTGTCACATATTTTATATAGACTTAAATAATAAAACGACTTTAAAAATCTTCTCCTCTGAAACTGCAAGACCTAGAGGTTTCATATTTGGTTGGTAACATTGTATAGTGGTCCTCTACAAAAGATTGTTAAAATGATGCCCCTGGGTTCAAAATTGGCCACACCCCGGGGGTCACATGGTTTATACAGACTTAAAAAGCAAAATGACTTTAACAATCTTCTCCTCTGAAACCGCAAGGCCCAGAATTGTTATATTTGGTGTGTAACATTGTATAGTGGTCCCCTACAAAGATTGTTCAAATAATGCCCCTGGGGTAAAAACTGGCCACACCCCGGGGGTCACCTGGTTTATATTGACTTAAACAGCAAAATGACTTTAAAAATCTCCTCTGAAATCTCAAGGCCTAGAGGTTTCATATTTGGTATATACCGTAAATATACAGTTATAAGTCCAGACCTCTCATAAGTCAAGAAGTTAAAATTCATTTAAAAGAAGTTAAAAAACTGGCCACACCCCGGGGGTCACATGGTTTATATTGACTTAAATAGCAAAATGACTTTAAAAATCTCCTCTGAAATCTCAAGGCCTAGAGGTTTCATATTTGGTATATACCATATATGTGCAGTTATAAGTCCAGACCTCTCATAAGTCAAGAAGTTAAAATTCATTCCAGAAAGGTATTTCTAGTAATAATCATTCCATAAGTGGAGTTAGAATGATCACAAAACGTCATCTGGAAATTGGCAAGAGTATTTCCTGATAGGTAGGTATTTACAGTCTGCAGTAAATGCCTTGAAGCTGAAATCACTGCCTAATCCTCTTTGGCAGGTTTTGGTGTGGACAAAAACCGATTCCAGCCAGTTTAATTAGCAATATGCTATTCACGAAAATCATGGGTTTCGTCTGCAGGTTTATTTATCATGGCAAGTTTTTGTGATCGCCCGTTGTCCGTCGTGCGTGCATGCGTCCGTCGTCAACTTTTCATTCAAACGATATCTCCTTCTTAACTACTTGGCAGATTTTTACCAAACTTCACAGGAATGATCATTTGGTGACCCTCTTTCAAAGTTGTTCAAATTGTTATGGTCCGCTGCATATGTAGGTCACCAGAGCTAAAAATAGATTTTAAAAGTGTAAACTTAAAAAATCTTTTTTTCAAACCGCAAGGCCCAGAGGTATCATATTTGGTATGTAACATCCTATAGTGGTCCTTTATAAAGATTGTTCAAATTATGCCCCTGGGGTCAAAACTGGCCACGCCCCGGGGGTCAAATGGTTTATATAGAATATATAGCAAAATGACTTTAAAAATCTTCTCCTCTGAAACCACAAGGCCCAGAGGTTTCATATTTGATATGTAACATATTATAGTGGTCCTCTACAAAGATTGTTCAAATTATGCCCTTGGGGTCAAAACTGGTATGCCACGGGGGTCACGTGGTTTATATAGAATATATAGCAAAATGACTTTAAAAATCTTCTCCTTTGAAACCGCAAGGCCCAGAGGTTTCATATTTGATATGTAACATCCTATAGTGATTCTCTACAAAGATTATTCAAAGTTTGCCCCTGGGGTCAAAACTGGTCACGCCCTGAGGGTCACATGGTTTATATAAAATATTTAGCAAAATGACTTAAAATCTTCTGAAACCGCAAGGCCCAGAGGTTTCATATTTGGTTTTTAACATCCTTTAGAGGTCCTTTAAAAAGTTTGTTCAAATTATGCCCCTGTGGTCAAAACGGGCCACACTCGGGGGTCACATGGTTTATATAGAATATATAGCAAAATGACCTTAAAAAACGTATCCTCTGAAACCACAAAGCCCAGAGGTTTCATATTTGGTATGTAACATCCTATAGTGGTCCTCTACAAAGATTGTTCAAATTATGCCCCTGTGGTCAAAACTGGCCACGCCCTGGGGGACACATGGTTTATATAGACTTTAAGTACCAAAATGTCTTTAAAAATCTTCTCTGAAACCCCAAGGCCCTGAGGTTTCATATTTGGTATGTAACATACTATAGTGGTCCTCTACAAATATTGTTCAATTTATGCCCCTAGTGTCAAAACTGGCCACGCCCCGGGGGTCACATGATTTATATACACTTAAATAGCAGAATTACTTTAAAAACCTTCTCCTCAGAAACAGCAAGGCCCAGGTGTTTCTTATTTGGTATGTAACATCCTTTAATGGTCCTCTACAAAGTTTGTTCAAATTATGTCCCATGGGTCAAAACTAACCACACTCCAGGGGTCACATGGTTTGTATAAACTTATATAGCAAAATAACTTTAAAATTATAATCCTCTGAAACCGCAAGGCCTAGAGGTTTCATATTTGGTATGTATATGTGGTCCTCTACAAATATTGTTCAAATTATGCCCCTGGGGTCAAAACTGGTCACGCCCAGGGGATCACATGGTTTATATAGACTTAAATAGCAAAATGACTTTAAAAATCCTCTCCTCTGCAACGGCAAGGCTCACAGCTTTCCTATCTGTACTATGTAACATTGCATAGTGGTCCTCTCCAAAGATTGTTCAAATTATGCCCCTGGGGTCAAATCTGGCCACACCCCAAGGGGTTACATGGTTTATATAGACTTTACAGCTGAATGACTTTAAAAAGCTTTACCTCAAACCGCAAGGCCCAGAGGTTTGTTAAGATTGTTCAAATTATGCCCGTGGGATAAAAACAAAAGCCACACCTTGGACATGCAAATTCTAATTGGGTTACAAGGTCTCAGGTGAGCATCCTAAGGTCCTCAGGGCCCTCTTGTTGAGCTCACCTGAGCATAAAGTGCTCGGTGAGCTATTGGTATAGACCTCTCCGGCGTTGTCCGTCGTCCGTATGCCGTCAACAAATTGGACCGTTATCGCGATAAAGACTGCATTTTTAGCTCGACTATTCGAAGAATAGGTGAGCTTTCCTACTACCCCCGGCGTCGTTGTCCGCATCTGAATTTGGTTAAAGTTTTTATTCAAAAGTCTTTAACTTCAAAACTTCATAAGTTATTCACTTGAAACTTTGAATATATCTTTGTCATCAACTCCAGTATCAGGAGCAACATTCCCCATAACTTTGTTTTGTATTTTGAGTTATGCCCCTTTTCCACTTAGATTTTCTTGTTAAAGTTTATATTCAAAAGTTTTTTAACTTCAAAACAACTAAGTTATTCACATGAAACTTAGAACTAACCTTTGTCATCAACTCCAGTATCAAAGGCAACATTACCTATAACTCTGTTTTGTATTTTGACAGAGTTATGCCCCTTTTTCACATAGATTTTCTGGTTAAAGTTTATATTCAAAAGTTTTGTAACTTAAATACTACTAAAGCTATTCACTTGAAACTTGGAATATACCTTTGTCATCAACTCCAGTATCAGGGTGATTATTCCCCATAACTCTATTTTGTATTTTTACAGAGTGATGCCCCTTTTTAGCTCACCTGAGCACAATGTGCTCATGGTGACCTTTTGTGATCACCTTTCTTCAGTCGTGCGTAGTCCGTCGTACGTCAACATTTTCATTCAAACAACATCTCCAAAACCGCGGGGCAGATTTTCACCAAACTTCTCAGGAATGATCCTTGTGTGACCATCTTTCAAAATTATTCAAATCGTTTCGGTCTGCTGCATATGTAGGTCACCAGAGCTAAAAATAGATTTAAAAAGTGAAAATTTAAAAAAAATCTCTGAAACTGCATGGCTGAGAGCTTTCATATTTGGTATGTGGCATCCACTTCTTTAGCAGAATGACTTTAAAATAAAAAAATCTACTCCTCCGAAACCGCAAGGCCCAGAGGTTTAATAGTTGGTATGTAACATTGCATAGTGGTCCTCTACAAAGATTGTTTAAATGATGCCCCTGGGGTCAAAATTGGCCACGCCCCAGGGGTCACATGGTTTATATAGACTTAATAGCTAAATAACTTTGAAAATCTTTTTCTCTGAAACCTCAAGGCCCAGAGGTTTGGTATTTGGTTGGTTCATTGTATAGTGGTTCTCTACAGAGAATGTACAAATGATGCCCCTGGGGTCAAAACTGGCCGCGCTAGGGGTCAAATTGTTTATATCGACTTAAATGGCAAAATTACTGCAAAAATCTTCTACTCTGAAACCGCAAGGCCCAGTGGTTCCATATTTGATATGTGGCATTGTGTAGTGGTCCTCTACAAAGATTCTTCAAATGATGCCCCTGGGGTCAAAACTGGCCATGCCCCGGGCGTTACATTGTTTATATAGACTTAAATAGCAAAATTACTTCAAAAATCTTCTCCTCTGAAACCGCAAAGCCCAGTGGTTTCATATTTGGTATGTGGCATCTGTTAGTGGTCCTCCACAAAGAATGTTCAAATGATGCCCCTGGGGTCAAAACTGGCCACGCCCTGGGGGTCACATTGTTTTTATATTGACTTAAATAGCAAAATTACTGCAAAAATCTTCTCTGAAACCGCAAGGCCCAGTGGTTTCATAGATATGTGGCATTCTGTAGTGGTCCTCTACAAAGATTCTTGCCCCTGGGGTCAAAACTGGCCACGCCCCGGGGGTTACATTGTTTATATAGACTTAAATAGCAAACTTACTGCAAAAATCTTCTCCTCTGAAACCTCAAGGCCTAGTGGTTTCACAGTTTGTGTATGACCATCAGATCTCAGCAGTCGCAAAAATGGGACAGATCGTGTTTCAAACACCAGAGTTATTGCCCTTTGTTTATTAAAATAAATATTGGCTTGCACACTCGATTTTTTATTCAATATTGACCAAACTTACACAGTTTGCGCATGACCATTAACATTGATTGATAAAATTTGATTTCAACAGTTGCAAGACTTGCATGCAGTTATTTGTACATGCAACATTGATATCTTCAGAGACTGCATTAACATCATTTATCATCAGAAAATTATCAAAGAAAAAGCAAAACTTTACCTTATAGCACAGCCATCACAATTATCGCACTGCAACTAGTTCGAGATCTCCAAAACTGTTGCGAAAAAGACATCAAAATCTACTGTTTCTACATTATCCAGAATTTTCAATGACTTAATGAAAAGGGTCGGTTAGAAAATCAAGAAAAATTATTTGAGAACCATTAGCCAAAAAAACGCACATCCACTACCCAACTCATACTTTAGTTAGGCCATTGCACTAACCGATGTTTTAAATCAAAATTGATCAAATCCCCCTTGTGTATTGTTCAGATACCTCAATTTTCAAACCTGTCACAACAGTATGGTCTTCATCTGTACCAGTTCTCAGGTAAGCACTTTGGGCCATCATGGTCCTCTTGTTTGAAAAATGTTCACCGTCATATCTATTATTAACTCAAACTGTCATTTTCAGAGCAATTGACAGAAACAAATTTCCTGTGGCTTCAGTATTTTTAAATTTCAAGCCATTGTTTTCAAAATGTACTGAAATCCCTGCAAATGGTTGATCAAGAACCATAATAAGTCATCGATTATATCAGAATGTATAGCTTTATTCAATAAATAATACAAAAAGTATTGCTTTTTAACATGCACACATGTGCCCATGTTCTCTGAATCGTACATCATTTACGGATATCTATATGCTTTTATTAGAATATGAGTTTTATCCAACAATTACTCCGGGAAAGTTATTGATTTTCGGACTGTTTCTGTTGATGACGTCAGCAATCCACGTCCTGTAATAGCTGACGTCAGTGTAGATGCCCGGACTCTGTTGCTTGGCGCAACCGTCACCCCAGGACACGATTCCTGCCACGAACCAACGACCGTCACGCTTGCAGGACAGCGGACCTCCACTATCACCCTGTTATACAAACCACATTTAATATGTTGCCTTAAAAGCTGATTTCTTACACATGAATTTAGATACATTCTACATGTTGTCTTCCTTGCGACCGGAAGTTCAGAGCAGCAAACATTCTCAATAATTATACCATTTAGCTATTTGTATATAATGCCACAATTTGTGTTTGGACAAAGACAACAGTTTACAAAGAAAATATGTTTTAAATAATGTTCTAACTTACGTATTCATTAAGTAAAACATAGTATACATCGTTTGATTGTTACAAATTTCACTGCTTTTAGATTAACTCAGCTGCACGAATTGATATTTCCTGCTAGTCCTATGGCAGATATTTAGAAAATCTAAACATAATTCAGTGTACATGTACATATGTTAGACCGCGGTGCCAGGCTAAACGTTACCTTGCAAGCGTCTATGCCACCGAAGCGGTACCCGGCGCAAAGCATTCCTTTGCCTATAGTGTTGTTGTACCACGAATTACAGAGTGAGTGACTGATGATGGGAACCATCGCTTGCTGAAGAACGTCTTGGGTGCCCATACCTAGAACAATGACAACAGATCTTCGATGCATTTGTATTTCTGTTAAATAAAACGTATTATCTATCATATTCATCACAGGTTTAGTTCACCAGGTACGTCGCCTCTGTGAAAACTAGGTCAAGTTCAAACGAGGTTATATACTGTCGACTGACACTCTAGGTCACTAGGCCAAATAAAAATGCGTTTACCCTTTTTATAAATATACCGTACGTTAATGTATTTGTCATCAAATTAGGTTCACAAACGACCAACTTTATTTTAAACATAGGTCAAGCCCAAACCAGGGTCCCAAATCACCGTTCTACAATGTTTCATGCATTAAGGCGTAAAAAAGGCGCTTACCCGACGCCCCCCCCCCCCCCCTCTTTACTTTTTCCGCCGACCCTAAACGTGTTATTGCCTATCAATCATTAACTTTTTATGATTTCCGGGGAAAAGGAGCAGTTTTCGCTTATATTAGAAGTTAATTCTTGCCATAAATCCCTTTTATATATGACCTTATTTATAGTTACGGTACAGTTTCATTCTTGGGAGGCGTTTAAACATTTTACATGCAGTCCAATAAACTTAAACTGTGTTGTGAATATGCGACGAAAATTTATATACTACCTCCCCTCCTAGATTTTTGTTGAGATGTAAACGAAAACCAACCAATTATTGTTTTGGCCTAAAGTGTATGAAATGTAAATGGTTCTCTTGCTGTACCAGGTGAACGTTATTGGACCATCTTGGTCCTATTGTGTTACTTATTACTTTTTGTCTACATGGGTATTTTAAAAACAGTCGAGTTCTCAACAATGGAAAACAAATCATCTGATTTAAATGCTCATCGTCCATAAAAAAAGAAATTACTGTAGTATGAGGCAAATTATCACCGGTTAGTTAAAACTTAATTATTGTCCTATTCTGCTATGTCGGCTACCTCTGGATTCACCCCATCCAGTGACGTAGCACATGTCGTCTGGTCCAAACTCCGGGACATCGAATATTGGCAGACACACGGGCGAAACATCCGGGGTGATCCGCACCGGGTGTCCTAAGCGAATCAGCGCAATGTCGTTGCTATGGGAACCATGTACATAGTTACTGGGAATGATTACTTTACTGACGTTTATCCTCTGTTCAGATGTGACGTCATCAACTGCGGAATTGTAATCGCCGACGACAACTTGGAACGTCGATGTTGTGGCTTTAAACCTGGGTAAAATGAACAGTAGCAACATAAATGCATTTTCCAGCGTACTGAAACGAGGCAACGATGCAGGAAGATGCACATTTAAACATATTTAATAGTCCCCCAAACATTCAATGGTTTACTGTATATTGTCAGTCAACGGCTACGTTACAAGTGGCCCATCCTTAGCTAGTTCTTAAATCCGCAGTCCACAGAATAAAACATATAAAGTTCAATACATCTTAAATTGGGATTAGTTCTAATGAACGTTAATGTTTGTTTGTTTGTTTATTTTGATTTTTCGCCGTTTTTAACAGTATTTCAGTCATATCACGGCGGTCAGTTAAGTTACCGGTAATTCGACTGAGATCTGTTTCTTATTTACGAAAGGCATTTTATAATGTCTATGTTCGAAAACGCTTGGGACGAACGGAACATACACTGGTGTACATGCTGATTTACTCCAGAGGCATCACCAGCTATATCATACAGATAACCAGATCTATACGATAACAAGTTACCAAAACGTTATTATTTAACCAATTTCAATGCGTTTCTTTTGTATTTTGATCGGTAAGATGTCAATTAGAAACGATTTCTGCAGTTTTATGTTTATTAACATATTTCTGGACTGCTGTTTTAACGTTTTATATGTAGCCTACAACACGTTACATAACATTTCATACTTCAACAGTTATTAAAATAACTATGACAACTCAATCTTAGTATTGCAATATTGACCATTGAATATTGCTGTTACATATACCTGCATTTTCATGGAATAACCCCGCAAGCAAGCCCATATAGGCCCAATATGGGCTAAAGGTGGCCAAATATAACATATGGGCCCCATGTGGGACCCATACATTATTTTTTCTGCCTATATCGGGCCCATATTGGACCAAGCAGGCAAGCCCACATGGGTTTCTTGCAAGTATGCCCATATGGGTCCCGATAAGTCATAACATCTTCCACATGGGCCCCATATGGGACCAATATACATCACCTTGCCCATGTTAGACCCACTTGGATCCCAGGCAAGCAAGCCCATAAAGGTACCAACAAAAAAGCCCATATGGGTTCCCAACTAGTAAGCCCATATGGGTCCCAACAAGCAAGCCCAAATGGGTCCCGGCAAGAAAGCCCATATGGATCCCAAACAAGTAAGTCCATATGGGCCTCCGATACCAAGCCCACATGGGTCCCAGAAAGAGTGCCCAGAAGGGTTCTCAACAAGTAAGCCATTATGGGTCCCAGCGAGAAGGCCTCTATGGGACCCAAATAAACAGACCCATATTGGTCACAAAGGGCAAGCCCATATGGGTCCCCATCCAGAAAGCCCACGTGTGTTTTCAACAAGCAGCCCCATATGGGTCCCAGTTAGTAGGCCTATATGGGCCCAATATGGGAAATACCTGAGCAAATATACCATATGGCCCCATGGGGGACCCATATTTTATTCTGCCTATATCGGGCCCATATTGGACCAAGCAGGCAAGCCCACATGGGTTACTTGCAAGTATGCGCATATGGGTCCCGGTAAGCTATCAGATGTGGGCCTGATAAGGGCAATATCTGGGCTGATTTTCCACATGGGCCCCATGTGGGACCAATATACATCGTGTTGCCCATATTAAACCCACTTGGGTCGCAGGCAAGCCCATATAGGTCCCAGCAAGAAAGCCTAAATGGGTTCCCAACTAGTAAACCCATATTGGTCATATCACGAAAACTTATACCCAGCAAGCAAGCCCATATGGGCACAATATGACCTTTACCTGGGCAAATATACCATATGGGCCCCATGCGGGACCCATTAAATATTTTTTCGCCCATACCGGGCCCATATTTGACCAAGCAAGCCAACCCACATGGGTTCCCAGAAAGTATGCCCATACGGGTCCCAGTAAGCCATCCCAAAAGGACCAATATGGGCTATACCTGGTCTGATACACCACATGTGCCCCACGTTGGACCCATTTGCGTTGTATTGCCCATATCAGACCCAGTTGGGTCCCCAACAAGCAAACCCATATGGGTCAACAACAGCAATACCATATGGGTCCCAGCAGGAGAGGCCATATGGGTACCAAACAAGTAAGGCCATATAGGTCCCAGCAAGAAGGCCCGTATGGGTCCCCAACAAAGTAGCCCATATGGGTCACAAAGAGCATCCCCATATGGGTTCCCCACAAGCAAACCCATATGGGTCCCAACAAGCAACCCAATATGTGTCCCATCAAAACAACCGACATGGGTCCCAGCAAGAAACTCCATTGGGCGCCCAACAAGAAAGCCCATATGGGTCCCAGCAAAAAAACCTAAATAGGTCCCCAACAAGTTATCCCATGTGGGTCCCAGAAAGAAAGCCCATATGGGTCCCCAACAAGAAAGTCCATATGGGTCAACAACAGCAATATCATATGGGTCCCAGCAGGAAAGCCCATATTGGTACCAAACAAGCAAGCCCATATAGGTCCCCGCAAAAAGGCCCGTATGGGTCTCGAACAAACTAGCCTCGAACAAACATATAGGTCACAAAGAGCATCCCCATATGGGTCCCCAACAAGCAAGCCCATATGGGACACCAACAATCAACCCAATACGGGTCCCATTAATAGAGCCCATAGTAGTCCCCAGCAAGTAAGCTCGTATGGGTCCCGGCAAGCCAGCCTGTGGGGGTCCTGACACGAAACGGCCATGCGGCTAATTTTCCATCGATAAAGAATAAAATCAACCATGGGTTATTCTGCAACAAATTATGGGCGGAGCTTAATGTTTTGAAAATAGTTCCCGTAATTAAAATGGTTCCGTAAAATGCACGTGCTTAATATTTTCACTGTATTTATCAACAAGTATAACGCCATTCGCTCAATGTTGATCAGTGAAGCTGATGTCATTTTGAATTGTTATGGTTTATTGACATCACTGAAACGCATGTGAATATACTTTTGTGGAAAATGGGCGGAGTATAGATTCCTATAGCTCTCATTCATAACATTTAAAATTACATAAGAATTTTACAGAAGATCGTGTTGGAATCAACATAATTGACAGGTTAGCGTTGGTTAATGTGGTAATAACTAACAGTTTGTCGTTTCGATGCGTGTTATCAAACCACTCGGGCACTGCCCTCGTGGTTTAATTGCTTCACATCAGAACTCCAAACTGTTGGTTATTACCGCAATAGCCAAAGCTAACCTGTCAATTATTTCGATTCTAATATGATCTTCTGTAAAATTCAATTATATCTTAATTATGGACATTATACATAATTGGTAAACCTGCTATACATTATTAATAATAACATTCAAAATATTTACGTGTAGATCTATGATCATATATGATGTTAACTTAATCTTACCTGCAGTAGACTTGCCAAATGCCAGTAGTTGCCATAGCATGAACATATATTTCTTTTAAAGGGACTTGTTAACACATTTTCGTAGTTTTGAAAAATGTCACTTAACATCTTAACTGCTATTTAAACTAAAGATATTGGATTGACCACAAACAAATATTATATCAAGAAACTAAATAAATAAAAATTGCCATGGACGGGACTTGAACCACGTCCGCCGGGATTAAAAACCTCTCGGCTATTCTGACTGCCGATCATTCAGGTGAATGATTTTTTGGAAAAAGTGCCTGAGAAACAAGTAATTAATTTTGTTTAGCCTTAATTAGAAAGCATGCAATTGTAATTGCTGTGAGTGAAAAGATTGCAGTCATAGTCTAAAATGTTGTATTACATCGACTTAAATTTTAAATAATTATATGTGTTTTAGCTTGACAAATCACCGAATAGTTTGAGCTATACTACTCACCCGTTCGTCGGCGTCGGCGTAATGCTCTGGTTAAGGTTTGTGGGCAACAAGTCCATATCTCTGTAACTACTACAGATATTTAATTGAAACTTAACACATGCCTTCAGGGTCATTATATAAAGTCACTGGCCAAGACCCATAACTATGACCTGCAATTTAACAGAATTATGCCCCTTTTTGTACTTAGAAAATTCAGGTTAAAGTTTGAATGCAACAAGTACATAAGTAACATATATCAATAACTACAGTACTACTATATATATTCTATAGAAACTTCACACATGCTTTCTTGGTCAGTATGTAAGGTCACTGACCAAGGCCCATAACTCTGTCCTGCAATTTAGCAGAATTAGGCCCCTTTTTGTACTTGGAAAATTCAGGTTAATGTTTGCGTGCAACAAGTATATATATCTGTAACTACTACAGATATTTAATTGAAACTTCACACATGTCTTCGGGTTCATTATGTGAGGTCACTGACCAAGGACTATAAGTAAGTAAGTAAGTGTTTATTATCGTGACTTGTGTATACATATACAATATAAACAATACATTTATGGAATACAAGTTACACCCGGCCCTATGGGCCTATAAGTCACCAATTAATGAACATATAATATCAAATACATCTACATAAAACAAAGCAATATGCGTGAGAATAAACAAAAGTAGAATGGAAAAATAAAATAAATGATGCATTGTAGTATAGCTTGGATTAAACTTAAGCGGTTAAACTAAGTCTACTTCGATTATAGTAACAATAATTGATGAATGAGTGTACCAAAACGGAGTGTTACTTGTAATGGAATAAGTTACCTATACAGATTACGTTTTCGCAATAAAAATGCATGCACGAGAAATTTGGCTAGCTTGCGTGGATGGGTTGACATTAAGTGTGTTAACTTTTCGCTAACATCAATGGTAGTGTCCTGGTTAAACATATCGCAATACACAGAGTTTCTCAGGTCACTGTATAGACTACAGTCAAACAGAAAATGTTTTTCGTCTTCGATTGATGGTGTCTCGCAAAACCTGCACAATCTTTCGTTTACTGGCTCACCGATAAACCGACCTGTTTCAACGCGCAGGGGTAGAGTACCACATCTGAATTGGCACAATATTGAACGTTCATTTTTGCACAAATTAAGACGGACGTATTGTTCAACACGAATATTGCTCTTAAAAAGCCTATAGGTTCTCAGCTTCGAAACAAGCTGTACATCAGATTGCCATTTACCACAATAGAAGGTGTTGAGATTTACATCAAAATTGAAAGGGGGACCACAGATTTTGAGTAAAAGTACTCATTTAGTCCTTTAGTCCTTCGTTGGACCAATTATTCACGCTATTGGGAGCAGAATATTCCAGATTGAGCACCTGTTTTGTAATTATATCGTCGTTCATGCCAATCAGTCTGTTCCATAGCCGTATCATCGAACGCCAGCGTCTGTACATGCTCGGGATCCAGCCTGTGTCTCCGACCATGGCGAGGATGGGGGTAAACCTGTGGACTCCTAAGAAGTACCGCATTGCCCTATGCTGTATATTGTCAATATGTTGATACTTTTTAAAACCCCATACCGAAGCACAATAGTCCATGATTGGTGTAACACACGAATAGAACAGTTTGTCGAACGATTGGAAGCCAAAATCCTTTATGGAGTGTATTTTGTTGATAATGGCGCCTAATGCACGTCCGGCTCCCTTCCCCAATGCCTCCGAATTTGATGTGAAATCGCCCTTTTCGTGGAAAATGACACCTAGATACCTGTCGTGGTCAACCGTCTCTTATGTTTCATTGCCGATCTTGAATGCGTAATTGCTGCGTTGAGCTCGCCCCTTCCGGAAGTGCACACATTTGGATTGCCAGCGTTAATAATCACCCGCCATCTTTTACACCAGTCGTGTAGCTTGTTTAACATTGCTTGAAGATCCTCTTCGGTCTTAGCCATTAGAACTATGTCATCAGCATAGAGGAGCATGGACAACTTCCTGTTACCTATGTTGAACACAAGGCCAAGTTCATTGACTTCCTGCACAAGGTCGTTAGCGAAAATAGCAAACAGTGTCGGTGATAAATTACAGCCCTGTTTAACACCAGTGTAACAGCTAAACCACTCAGTAAGTTTGTTGTTGATACGAACAGCCGACAGTGTGCTTGTGTATATGTTCTTGATCGATTGGTGCAATTTACCGTCTATTCCATTGACCAAAAGCTTGTATAAGAGCATATCTCGGTCTATATAATCGAAACAACGTTTCAGGTCTATAAATGCAGTGTATACATTGCTATTGTTTTTGATGATGCTGTTTAGCGTAAAGACGTGGTCCTCGCACGATCTGTCCGTCCGGAACCCATTTTGCTCGTCTGCTAATATACAGTTAGTCTCAAGGTAGCGCATTAACCGTCTGTTCAGAAATGACGTATAGAGTTTGCTGATGCACGACACAAGACTAATCCCTCTATAATTCATAGGTACTCTCTTGTCCGAGTTGCAGTCCTTAAGTATAGGGCATATAATCGATCTGCGCCAAATAGAGGGGATTAAACTAGTGTCAAAAATGAATTGAAACACTTGATGGAGGGCGGCAATTACTGTCCGGTTTTTCACAACATCATACGGTAATTCGTCAATTCCGCATGCTGACCCACTTTTCGACGTTTGCACAATTAAAGCCACTTCTTCAATAGTCAGATTTTTGTTTAGTTCAGCGTTATGTTCGTACAATGGGTCTACGATATTGTTTCCTAAAAGTTCTTAGTGTAGTTTTGCTCTTTCGTAATGTATATCGTCGAAATTGCCTTGTCGCTACAGTTGTAGAGATTGTAAAAGTCATTTTCCCATTTTGCGAACACCTTTGTTTCGTCGCGTGAAGTATTTCCAAATTCATCAATTATTTCTGTGGGGATGGACCTATTGCTTCTTGGGCCTAGATTTTTAATCTTTTTCCAAATTTCGTTGGGTTTGGTAGTTGTCAGTTCCTCAATATCCATTGCAGCTGACCTTTTATATGCCCTTTCCGTTTGGCGAAGACGTTTATCGAACATCTGTCGAGATTGCACACATTCGGAGTGAAGTTGGAAACGTAGTTGTCTATCACCTGGGCAATGTAGAAATGCGGATTCTTTGTTTCTCATTATATTCCAGAGGCGTTGCCTATAACTCCTATCTGCAATTTAGCTGAATTCAGATATTTAGCTGAAACTTCACACATGTCTTCAGTGTCATATTATAAGGTTTCTAGCCAATGCCCATTACTGTGACCAGCATTTTAGCAGAATTATGACCCTTTTTGTACTTAGAAATATTCAGGTTGAAGTTTGTGTGTACATATCTCTGTAACTACTATAATGTTTTATCCAGGAAGGCAGAGGGCGTGGCGCAATATATTCAAAAAGGGCTGTGTTCTTTTAAAATGGCACATGTGTGTCAGTTTGTTGGCTATGGGTATCATATTTATATATACAATTTTTTTTTAAAACAACAACAAACATATAAAAGCATGTTAGCGCACTCTTGTACCAAATGTTCCCAAATTTCTCCGTACGTTACTGTCAACACCGGTGTGTTCATTCTAAGGTAAATATTTTGAGTTACAACGTATAGAAATTTTTGACATGCTGTTTTTTCAAAAGGTTATGGCCTTATCTTTCCAACAATGTATGGTGATATATTGGGAAGTCTCTTGGTCATGGTGAAAATTGAGATCAAACATTGAATATTTTATATGTAACAATGAAGGAATTTATTTGCGCATGCGTAACCTAGTACAGTAATCGCTTAAATCAAATCGCTTAGAAACGTGTATCGGCAATAAATCGAGCACAGTCATCGATTAATCAAATCGATTAGAAATGGATGTGTGCAATAAATCGAGCACAGTCAGAGCGATAATAACAGAAAACAGAGGGTGCGTTTTCGCAGACATAGGGACGATAAAAGTGGTCAAGAGGCAATTAAAATCGTTATCGATTAGGGCGAGTGGCGGCTTTTGCCTTTGAAAAGGGCAAAGTGGCGCTTGAAAAAAGGGCATGGCACCGCGCCGCGCAAAAAGGGCCTGGATAAAACACTATACTACATATATTCAATTGAAATTTCTCATACGTTTTCATGGTCATTATGTAAGTCACTGACAGAATATATTATACTATCAAAGACTTTAAGTGTATTGAATAGTGGAGCGCACTGTCCTGAGGCAGCTCTTGTTAATTCACATATTCCCTATAATATTTTCAGACTTGTAATTTAACATGTTTAAAAAAAGATTATATGCTAATATTCTTTAGAAACGGTTAAGTTAAGCAAACAGAACTTTTTAAATATTGAAAGATTTTTTACAATAGTTTAGAATTGCTAGCTTACAGTTTGATTTCACCACATCAGTCCTCTTTATATTTTACATTATCTTGATCATGCTTCATGTTTTGAATCAATTGTTGTTTAATAAAGGCACAGTATTAAATGTGAGAAAGTTTTAACCGTTTTTACTTATTGAATATTAATGCATGATCAAGTTAGTATCATTGAGATGTGGCTCTTACAAATTAACACAACCCTAACTATTTTCATATTCGGCTTTAAACCAAACTGTAGCACAGTCGATGCAATATTTATTCTTAATGCACTGATAGAAAGGCAGTTGCAGAATAAAGATAAACTATATTGTTGCTATATTGACTACCGGAAGGCATATGACGTCATCAATCGCGGTCAATTATGGAGTAAAATGATTAATGTGGGCATCGACGGAAAACTCATAACCCTTATTCGATCCATGTACGAAGAAGTTAAATTACAGGTTAAACACATGGGTAATTTATCAGACATATTCAGTAGTAACGTTGGTATATTTCAGGGGGAGATAACCTCGCCCATATTGTTCTCGCTGTTTATTAATGACATCGAATTCGATTTGCAAAATGGAATAAACGCTGGCATTACGCTAGATCAACTATCGATCTACCTATTATTATTCGCTGACGACGCGGTTTTATTTTCTGAAACCCAGGAGGGCTTACAAGAATCATTAAACAATTTAGAAACCTACTGTGATAAGTGGAATTTAACAGTTAACATTGAAAAAACCAAGGTCATGGTATTCCGAAAGGGAGGGGCAATTAGTAAAACATTAAAATGGACATATAAAGGTCAAGAATTAGAAATTGTGAACAATTTTAATTACCTTGGAATTGTCATGTCAAGTGGTGGATCATTTGTGCCCGCAACAAATACTCTATATGGCAAAGCAATAAAAGCGATGCATTCTTTGTTCACCCTAACAAAAGACATGAGCGTACCTATAAATATCATGTTCAATTTATTTAACGCATATGTATTATCAAATTTAAACTATAACTGCGAGGTTTGGGGATTTATCAAAGCGGAAAACATTGAACGCGTTCATCGTAAATTTTGTAAAAGACTATTAAATGTAAAAATGTCAACAAATTCATTATCGTTATATGCCGAAGTTGGTCGATTCCCCCTGTATATAGACAGATATGTCAGGATCGTTAAATATTTTTTAAAATTATACACTTTAAAACAGGGAAATTGTATTCTTAAACAAATTGCGTTATTACAGAGATTAGAAATTGAATGCAAAAATAACGCAAACAATTGGACATCGAAAGTACGGGACATTCTTAACCAAACCGGTTTTGCCGATGTATGGCTATTCCCTGAATCAGTGAACACAGATCAATTTATCCCGTTACTTAAAAACAGATTACGAGACCAGTACATCACTAGCTGGAATGTCAGTGTCACATCATCTAGCTCAATGATTCTATATAAGGAACTAAAACCAGTATTCGAAAGATCATCGTATCTTGATATTGTTGAAAATATCAAACATAGGAATATTATTTCTAAATTACGTTTGTCGTCTCACAAATTATTTATAGAAACGGGTAGACACCATAACATTGTCCGAGATCAACGCAAATGTGTGTTATGCAACCTAAATGACATCGAGGATGAATATCACTTTGTTCTGAAATGCCCTTATTATGCTGATGTCAGGAATACATTAATTCCAAAGTATTATAGATCCCGTCCAAATATGTACAAGTTTATCGAACTAATAAATAGTTCAAACAAAATATTGTTAAGAAAACTAGCTATTTTTTTTTATAAAATGCTTTAAAATACGAGAAAATGTCATATATATGTAGTATAAAATATTTATATTTTTCACAAAGAAAACATGTACAAATAATGTAATATTGTTGAAATTGTTAAAATACGTGTGACATTATGTAGTCACTATGTATTAACCTCATCCATGTGACATTCTCACGAAAACATGTTTATTTCGTGTCTATTTAAATTGATTTATCTTCGAAATGATGTATGTTTTGTATTTACTTCAAACGCATGTTGTTATTGTATATGTGTGTTAATGACGATGAGCTTTATATGCTTAAGTCGAAAATAAACTATTCTGACATATTTGAATTAGTTTATTAGCCTTAGTCTTGTGACCATTCTTAAATGTTTTATAACAAAGGTGTATGCAATGACATATATCAACACAACAGGCTTACCTACTGAAAATAATAATGTGTTTGTAATTGCTTGACAGTTGTCTATTTTGAATGTAAATGTATTGTATTACTATATATCTCAATCTATGCTGAATATATATTTATAAGTTAACACATTGGCCTATTTGAATTGTTTTGTATTGCACTAATTATGTGGTACTCTAATTCGGACCGATAGATTTTTATATTGTGCTTTTGATAACACAACTATCTCAATTGTTTGAAACTGTTTATGTTGTATTGTGGGTTGGATATATAAATTATATTGCCAATATGAAAACACAATGGTATGTCTGAATTGATTTGAAACCATAATATACAGGTATGTTGTATTCTGGGCCAGACAAATACATTGTATTGATTCTATGATAACACAGTTGTCTATTGGAATTTACAAGGATTGAAACTGTTATATATGCTGTATTCTGTGCTTGATACATAAAATATTATCAATATTATGAACACATAGGTGGTATATTTCAGAATGTATTATTACTGTTATATATGTTGTATTCTGGGCCGGAGGCCTATATTCACATGTTTACAATATTTTTTTTTCATTCTGATAATATAGTCATACTAAAACATCTTTGTGAGGTTAATTGGTCCATACTATGCAATACTGTAAGATTGGTATATCTACTGTTGGAGTTGCGTCGCATTTGAATACATTATCATACCTTACTACCAGTAAAGGCTGTGTGCTATAGAGTCACATCAAGTGTTACGTTTGTCCACACTGTGTTGGGCTTTTAAATGTGTCTGAATTTGCTCATAATGTGTTATTCTTTGATTGCTGTAATATTGTGCCACATGTGTGCAGTTCACAATCATGCTTTATTTACAGTATTGTATCTTTCTAGACTAGTTAATATGATCTAAATGGTATGGTCCATTTTTGTAACACAGGCCAAAATGTCATAATGAATAGTGTGTGATTGTTTATTTTTTCTATTTACATGAAGAAGACAAGTGAGTACATAAATGCATTGTCCTGTTATGCGTAAAGGAACTAACACATCTATTGAATACCCTTTAAAGACAACAGACATATGTTAATTACTTGTAAGTGTTATATTCTGCAAAAGACAATGCAATTAAAGTACGAAAGGATTAAATGTGTTGTTGTATTAAATAATGAACTTTAATTATTATATATATATATATATATATATATATATATATATATATATATATATATATATATATATAGCAGCTTGTAAGTAACATTCATAGAATAGTTATTGTTTATTGTATTTTGCAATGCATCATGTATGTATAACAAACAGGACCTTTACATAAGCGAAACCTACTAGGGACCCATGCAAACAGTGTAAGCAAAACCCAACTGGGTCCCATATAGGATGCCCATAGAGGACCCATATTGAAACCTGGATGGGTCCTAATTGGGCAGCTCATATGGGGCAAAGTGGCATTTTGCAAACCCCTTTTGCATGGGTCCCATATCGGTAGCCTATAATGGGGCCCATCTTGGATCCATATAGGACCCACATGGATCCCATAATGCAACCCATATGGGACCCATGCAAAAACAGTTTGCAAAATCCCACATGGCCCTATATGGGTTGCCTAAAAAGACCCACATCGAAGCCAACATTGGACCCATATGGGTAGCCGATATAGGGCCCACCTTGGGTACAAATGGGACCCACATAGGTCCCATATCGCAAACCATCTGGGACCCATGCACAAACAGTTTGCAAAATCCCACTTGGCCCCATATGGGTTGCCCATACAAGACCCATATCGAAGCCCATATTGGACCTATATTGGTACCCCATATAGTACCCACCTTGGGTCCACATGGAACACACATAGGTCCCATATCGCAACCCATCTGGGACCCATACAAATACAGTTTGCAAAATCCCATTTGGCCCCATATGGGTTGCCCATACAGGACCCATATCGAAGCCCATATTGGACCTATATGGGTATCCCATGTAGGACCCATCTTGGATCCACATGGATCCCACATAGGTCCCATATCGCAACCCATCTGGGACCCATACAAACACAGTTTGCAAAATCCCATTTGGCCTCAAATGGATTGCCCATACAGGACCCATATCGAAGCACATATTGGACCTATATGAGTATCCCATAAAGGACCCATCTTGGATCCCACATAGGTCCCATATCGCAACCGATATGGGACCCATACAAAGACAGTTTGCAAATCCCATTTGGCCCCATATGGTTAGCCCATACAGGCCCTATATGGTAGCTCATATTGGACCCATATGGGTCCCATATATTCATGCTGGCTGGGAAGGTATAGAATTAACACTAAGTTTAAGCTTAAGAACAATAATAGTCAGTAGATATATAAAAAAGAAACGTACGTGTCAAAGCAGTGTGCTGCGGTCAAAACCCATTGTATGTCTATAAGAACGCCGCCGCATAGCACTTCCGGTGCCATGATTCCATTAGTTGACGTCACCTTTAATGAAGTCATCCACGGCCAAGCGCCAGGAGTTGCGTCACTTCCTCCTACCACTCGTTTTAACGTAGGTTGCACGGACGGAAGTCCACAGTTTTGGGTTACTGATGATAAAAATAAACTCTTATACCGGTGGAAAGTTTACTATAAGCTTTATTCCACCTACACCCAAAGACTTCATAATAATGGTTTTGTCGAGGGTAGGACATATATACTACCGGGGTAGTTTTTTTTAATGATTCTATACCACAGTCTTTGTACACGTACTATGACGTTAAACAAGTTATAGAAACTTAAATACAAATAATACTTTAAGACGTTTGCAACAAAAAGAAAATAATTGGGTTAATTTCTCCTTTTGCTTCATTTTTCTTTATTGTACATAGGTTACACTATACTAATTTCAATCAATAAATATAAATCTGTGTGAGTCATTAAGTTCTAGTCAATAGTTAATCGTTCATAAAGCATTATAATAATCAAAAACACACGTATACAATGTATTGCCAAACAAATTAGTTCAAAAAAGATCCATTAAATATATCCATTCTATTTTGGCAATTGATGCGTTGTTTACATAAACAAGGCTACACAGGTATCCTATTTAAAGTCCAATATTTCCCAAACAAGTTCGGTGACCCATTCTTTGTATTAATGTTTTTAGTAAGCATATATTGGTGTATATATGTGCGAAAATATAAAAAAAATCTGTCGTTTGGAACAAATAAATATATTGATGCATAATAAATGACGTTTCAGAAGGTATTATTAGTACCCATTTGACCTACTTCAATGTCCAGTCAAATTCATTATATTTACAGTAACTGTAGCCAAAGCGTTTTTTATTACCTAAATTACACTTGTATATTGCCAAACAAGATATGCGAAAACATACCAGTCGAAAGAGCCATAACATTGTTTGAAAAAAGCTCTCCTATATACTTAAAACATGGTTAAAAAACCAAACTGAAAAAAGGAGCTTCGACAAGTACCGTATTCAAAACCTAATATTTCCGGAAAAAAAGGCCGGTGACCCCTTCTTTTTAACACTGTTTTAGTTTCAGTATACAATGACACATGTATTTGACATTTCTTAACAAAATCTGTCGTTTGGAACAAGATATATTCGTATATTTGATTATTTATTGATGTTTTCAAAGGCAAATTAAATGCATAATTAACCTCTTTAAGCGTTCATTAAAAGTCATTGTATAAATGGTAAGTATAGATAAAGCGCGTTTTATCATTTAACTGTCGCTGTATATTGCCAAACGAAACATTAAAACAAGATGCATTTAAAAATCTCCGTCCTTGTTTGAATATCAACGCTTTATATAGTTTAACATTGCTAGCCACACAAACTGAAAAAAGGGCTTCGACAGGTACTGTATTTAAACCCCAATATTTCCAGAACAAGGCTGGTGACCCCTATTTTTTAAGACTGTTTTAGTTTTAGGATACATTGACAAATGTTTGTGTAAAAAAATTTTACGAAAATCTGTCGTTGGAAAAAAATTGGAAAAAAATTGTCTTTAAGTAGGCTAGCATCGTCAAATTTGGGGTGCCATCTTTGAACAAACAATGTTACTCATTTTGATATGGTTAGTTCTTGCGAAAACTCTTGCAAGAGAGTTTGGACTGTATCAACCGCCAATTGGACATAGTGTTCAAATTTTTCTTGAGCTCGTGTTCATTTACTGATTACGTTAACAAATATGAACATTTATAATATAAATGTTTACGAACAATCTAATTAAACGCAACATGAACGCCCTCCATTAAAATATGCGAGCATAATCATCATATAGCATTATTCATATAGCATTGTCGTTAATGTCCGATTAAAGGCACACACAAGGTGCTGCAAGTTAAGACATCCATTAAGATATTATTTAACATTTTACTTACACATAAAATAAAATATAATGACTTAAAAATTATTTTACATTTTCTAAAACTAAATGGTGTTTGATTACTCCGAAGTTCCTCGTGGACGGTGAATATTCACGATGATTATCAAATACACAAAGCAAATGTTACTAAACTGTTTACTTGGAGGATCGATGTTTTTATTTAACACATTATCTAACGACCGAATTGCTTCTTGACGCAGAGCATAGCAGAAGCTTAAACATTCAATAAGACACCTTTATCGGCCATTTAAATGACTGTTTTATTCGTTTATACTGAATGTTACCACTTTCACCTTATATTTCTTTTTTAAGAAATGCATTAAATAATATATATGTTCGAAAACGCATGGTACGAACGGAATATACACTAACGTACATGCCGATTTACCCCAGAGGAATCACGAGCTATATAGCACACAGAAACTATACGATAAAAAGTTACCAAAACGTTATTATTGTACCGATTTCAATGCGTTTTTTTTTTGTATTTTGATCGGTAGGATGTCCATTTGAAACGATTTCGTAAACATTGAACATATTTATGGGCTGCTGCTGGCTTTAAGTTTGTTTGTCTTCATATGGCACTGTATTAAACTTTACATTTGCATTGGAGTGCTAGCTCGTCCGACCCGTTGGCACAGTCGCTATTTCCGTCACACACCCAGGGGCGGGGTATACACTTGGGCTCCGATGGACACTGAAACTGGGCACTGGTACACTCTAAAATGTACAAAGAATGTGTTATATAACGATTGGAAAATACCTCTGAATGATACCGTAATTACCCTAAGTATTGGGACACTTAAAAATTATTTTCTTTCAGGTCCCAAGATTTAGGGACATAAAAAATAATTCTCGAAATTTTGTCCTAAACTTTAGGGAAATATATCATACATTTGTGCATATATAGTGTACAGTTAATACATTTTACCTTGGGATATCAATAGCTTTACTACTTTAAAATATTATAATATTTAATAATAAACCATACGAAGCAAAGTTTGTTAGTAGACTGGTTATAATAAGTTAATTATGGTGTTCAGCTAAGCAATCACAATAAACCGTGGCACAAGTCGCTATGCAACCGGTGTATTAGCTGGATATTGAACGTTTATACTGAAACAACATAAGGTGATATTTTGGTGTCCCAAATGTTCAACTTTCAAATGTGTCTCAATATTTAGGGACTCCAATAATAAGCATTAAAAAAAATAGGGGTGTCCCAATATTTAGGGTGTTCCAATACTTTGGGTAATTACGGTACATTATATTACTTCACTGCGTGTCCCAGTGAAATTTTTATATCATTTAATTTAACAATTAGCTTGTCCGAGTCGTCTGCCATTGTTCTTTTTTTTCAAACTTACACGAATATGATTGTATATATTTATATGTATACGTGTTGTGATACATTTTGTATATCTTGTATATAAAGTTTACTGTCTGTACGTCAACAGATAAAAATGTATTCTGTTGTACAGAGAGCTCTATTTAATATGGTAGCAGAACAATTGAGATTTACCATCTTCTGTCCCATGACGAAATAGCAATTAAAGCTGCAAGTAAAAATATACTTAAAAACAGTTGGTGTCCTAGTTTCCAGTAACAGAAATGAAGTTTCCATGCATGATTTTTGCAATGAGAAAGCCCGTTATTGAGGTCAGTGAAGTATTTCAATTTCGAGGGTCGTCTATTACACTTATGCTAGTATAAATAATTGAATAAAGACATTGGTACAACAAATTGAGAAAACATACGTAAGGAATAATAAACAAACAACATTATTTTACTAGGCAAATTTACTATATACGGATCAGAAACGTACCAAGTGATTTTAGTTAATGCATTGTTGAATGTATTATATATTTCAAATTCAAATAGTGTACAACATGTTTCATAGACGGCCCTCAAAATGACTTGTCCAGTTTTATGACAATTGATAAAACTGTTCGAAGTACAGTTATTCATGAAAAGCATAAACATGTAACAATTACCACTGTGTTTTTATGAATAGACGGACATTTGTCTTTAAAATATTTAAAAAATAATAATCACTTTTACAGTTTTGAATAAGTGAATGGGCGAGAGGTTAAAAACCATAACTAAATCATACGCATGTATTTTAAATTTTCTTATTAGAAAACCAAAAGCAGCTGGGGCACTTTCGTGTTACCTTTCTGGGTGGCCACGGGTGGTAAACACCAAACACCAGCATCCTCAGCATGGCTACAGTCGGTAGCCATAGACGCTGTAACGAAAAGGAACAAACCGTCAGTAGTTTAATATTCGAAAAAAAGCACAAGACAGGTTATTAGGTATTTATATACAAATATTACGAATTTAAGTTTATCTCAGGATTTTTTTCGTAATTTCCTGTTAATACAATATCATAATGTATAATAGTATTATAATTTGTTATGAGTTATAATAGTACTATTATGAAAATGTAGCGAATGGGATCCATGCGATGCAGAATTGCTGAATATTAGTTACATGAAATTTTTGATATAACATTCGTTGTTATTGGCTAATAGTTCTGATGCATAGGAAATGAATCACAAATGCGTTAGTCCGAGTGGTTTTATAACCGCGTATTAGAACGACAAACAGTTGTTTGTTTTCAGATAAACAACGATAATGTGAAAATTATTTCGACTCTTACTTCACCTATATTTTACAGTTTCGGAACTCGTTTTTCGCGCATATAAAACTCTGCGCGTGTAATGTTAGATTAATTCTTACATGAAATTTAATTATCGCCAATTACGAACACCTTACAGTGAAGTCCCAAGCACGATGAAAGGTTGTCTTCAGTTCCGATGCACTCGAGATCATCGTGGAAAATTGGTCCTTTGCCCTCACCGAAGTGCGCCTGCGAAAGGGGAGAAAATAGCAAAATGGAAAAAGATATATCAGTGGTTTGCCTTAAATTGCATGGCATTAATTTCAATGTTCAATTTAATATTCACAAATGCACATTTAAATTATTCTCTTCCAAAGTTTAGAGTTTGTTTGAAGTACCGTAGTGCCAATAAAAGCAATCGCATTTACACAGATTTTTTGTAGTTTTGATTTCTTCCAAAAGTGTATGTAGATTTAGTCTTGTTTTGATCCGAAACATGTAGAGTGCGTGAGTGATCCCGAATTTTATCTTCGTTAGACGTTTCACTAATTTCATTAAAATCAGCTCCTGTTCTAATAACGCTACTACACACAAATACATCGGCAACGAAAGTAATAGAACCAGCGTTAGGCTTTGATATTTATGAGACTGACGTTTCACTCACCGCCCCAAAGACCGAGAGTACCATGTCGAACCCGAGTTGTTTGCAGACGACCAGCCCATCGGCCGTTGTGAACATGTCGTCACAGACCGTGCCCCACGTGCCGTTGACCTTGACCTCCACCCGACCTTCGTATCGTCTGCTTCCATTGACTAATCGGACATTTTCCCAACCTAAAAATGTATTGTTATTTAGTTGTTTTATTATTATACATATAATTATTTTTTATTTGTATATTTTACAACATGCAATTAAATTATGCATTTCAAATAAAATGTTGCATTCACATTTGTTGAGCATAGATTTTTGTTGTGTTTTGCTTGGTTTTGGGGGGAATTGGGATGGGCGAGGTATAAACCGTAAGTTATGATCAAACCGTTGTTACTTCGTCCTATTGAAGTCGCGTAAAAACCCGGGCAATGTCCATCAAAACTTTTTACTTCGTATCATACATGAATTTGTTTGTTGTTCTTTTTTGGTTTTTAAGAAATTTAAAGGCAGAATGATAACAATAACATATGCTACCAAAAGTAATGTCCGAAAAGTCGAATCCTCGTGGAGAATATGTCGTTGTTTGTTTTGCATTGTATTGTCTGTTGTTTTGTTTTTTACATGTTGATGTGGTTGCTTGTTTCTAATATTATAAAAATAAACCGAAGTCTTTACATGTTTTCGGCGCATTGTTGTATAAATTTTAACGTTGTAATCGGTTAGCACTGCCCAATTAAGGCGTTCATTTATATTTTGTTGTTGATATTAAATGTAATATTTGCTTTAATAAGGCAAAACACATGTGGCTAATGATCTGTATCAGACCTATTCAATTAAAGCAATAAATAGCCACATATTTTCAAATTATAAACATCAATCTGGCACTGCAAAGAATATACTAAAATGTCACTAGAAAGCTCGTACTAATTTGAATTTTTAATAATTTACAGTTTAAGACAAGAGCATGCATGTATCAGTGAAATTTAAATAATTTACAGCTTAATACCAATTCAATGTATCAAAACTATCGTCATTATCATCTTCAGCAAAAATATTTCAGTACATCGTGTCAATAATAATGTGGAACTCAACAACCAAAGCCCTCACTTTCATCGACTTACACAGCACCACCATTGTCATCAACATATTGACCCCATAGCTGCTGTCATAGGCTGCTGATGATGGTAATAAAGATAAAGAAGATTCACATTTCCACATTAAAAGTCCTTAAAATCGTCTTATATCCTTAATTAATACCACACTAAGGTGAATGTCGCTTCGCACGTCGGATGTAATTAATTACCAGTGTTTTCATTACGCGAAACAGTGCTTAACTTCTGAAAAAAGCAACGAATAACATTTAATGTCCTCTAAGCATCAAATACTTTGTCATAGAAAACAGTTTGATCAGGTTAATTATCCATAAAGTAGTATTAAAATCACAAGATCTCCTTATACTTACCGTCTGTCGAATTTCCAAGCGTGGCGGAAGTTTCATGCCAAACGACTGCGCATGTCAGCAGAAACCACGTGACCAAATGTCTCGTGAAAGTCCAAGAAATCTGGTCGGTTGGCATTGCAGTAAATATATTTAATAATACCACTGCCCCAAAAAGACAACGCTGTATTACAAAGCGTTCTTCAATTTATTGCAACTCACTTTGAATAGGAATCACTTTGATTTTGAACTAGCCTATCATTGAATGAAAACTCACTTTGAATGATAACACACAATAACTGTTGACTCACTTCGAATCAAAACGCTCACTGAATTGAAACGCACTTTGAACTGAAACCATTTTTTAAATAACAATTCACTTTGTTTGATTACTCACGTTGAATTACAACTTACTTCAAGCCCGTTTGAATTCGTATTCACTTTGAAGTACAACTAACATTGAAGTACAACTCACTTTGAAGTACAACTAACATTGAAGTACAACTAACATTGAAGTACAACTAACATTGAAGTACAACTAACACTGAAGTACAACTAACATTGAAGTACAACTAACATTAAAGTACAACTCACTTTGAAGTACAGCTCACTTCGAATTACAACTCAGTTTGAATTACAACTCACTTTGAAATACAACTCGCTTTTCAGCAGAACTTACTTTTACTGAAAACTCACTTTGAACTACAACTCACTTGAATATAGAATTTACATTGAATAATATCTCACTGTGAATTACGATACAGAGATCTCATTAAAATGGTAACTACAGTGGCTGATAATAATATAACACAACCTCTATATACAAGTGTATTCACTAACAGTTTATTTTCAAGTTATTCTCGTGCGTGGCACTGGCATAGATATGCAGAAATATATCCAACGAGATTCTTTTCAGATACAAACAATAACATAAGACAATGAACACAATTTTATTGTCAAACGGCTAACACCATTGTATATTGTAACTTTAAAAAAAAACTTTGGTATTTTACCATCAGAATGTATTCTCATAAGATGGATAAATCATACATCCAACATAGTTTTTCCTTTCACCTAGTGTTAATCTTAATAACAATAAACTAGCAATTTATGTCACTTGCTATATCCAGCTTGAATGTATTTGAATAAAACTGCCGAACTTGAACTATCGCATGCTGTCCAGCACCATTTCATTCTAAGATACCCACTGTAGATTTAATTAAATACAAAACAAAAGACCAGATCAAACAAGAAGCTGTGTGTAGTGTCAACAAACCCTGTTCTGTACTGTTCACTTTATCAAATCCTGGACTCGCTGAAAGGCTTTATCCAGTCCAGTATCGAAAGATAATCGTCCAAAACGACCTTTAAACGTTCAACTCCAAACCACTGTTCACGTCATTTAAATGGCATTTTCCAATCCTATATCGGAAGGTATTGTCCAAAATGGACCTTTAAACTTTCAACTCCAAACCACTAAAAACGTCATGGAAAGAGTACAAGACGCTTAATTGGCCCGCACTCGCTCGACTTTTTAAGAGATGCTAAGCGTTGTCTTTACAACCACCTTTATATTATATTTATATTTTGAACATATTGTATTGAACAGAGTATCGTGTTTGATACACTAGTAGCCAAGAAGCCAAGAATAACACAGCATTAACCCCAAAAATGTTTTCCCTAAGTTGGTAGTTTCTATAAATTTAATCGCCTTCTGCATAGAAAGCACAAAATGTATATTTGTCCATTTTCTTTGAAAAAGTATGCCTGGCATCTAGAGGGAAGTTTGTTATCATACTTTTCGTGATTTTTTGTCAAAACGTCTGCACATGTTTTAAAAACTCTTAACGTAATCTAAAATGTTTGAACATGTCAAGTTTGTCCATTCAATGCCAGAAAGAGACGGTCGATCGATCAGGATTTTTAATACTTTTGAATACTTAATAATATTTTTGTGGTGTTTTTTTATAGCGTGTATATACACATTTTCATATAAATTGCTTTCAAAATAAGCAGATGACAGTGACAATAAAATAACTTAAAATCAGACATGAAATAAATTAACTGACTATTTTGAAAAAGTAATAACGGTAGGCCTATCCATTTTTGTACCCGACCACCCCTAATCCCAAAACGGGTGTTTATACTTAAAACTACAGTCAATATAGAAGGCCGAATAACATTTACCTTTCATGAAATTATCAGGGAATCGGCCTCTATTTCCATAATGGTTAGTATTTGTATTTACATTGCGATACCCAATCGTCCATTTCATGTAAACAAGCAAGATAAGACTTGATTTGGGATATTAGTACGTCATAAATTTGTGAGGCTTTGGGTGTACGCTATTGGAACATTAAACGTGAATTCTTATTCCAGTTATTTTTGTAAGCGTTTAAACTGCGACTAGGGACGAAATTTATTGCTGTTACTGTCGATATTTTGTCCGCCGAACCTAAAATTTTTTTGACCTATTGATCATTAACTTTTTATGACGTTCGGTCAAAAAAGCAGTTTTCGCTTATATGCGGCTCTTCGGTAATTCATATTTTGAAAAAGTAAATTTCCAACTCATATTGTGATATGTCTTTCTGTGACCTTATTTATAGCTAGGGTGGGAGGCGTTCAAACATTTTACATGCAGTCCAATATACCTATACTGTGTGGTGAATATGCCGCGAAGACAAAAAAGTTAAAGAAAAAAAGGTATTTTGTACCTCCCCTCCTAGATTTTTTTTTAGATGTAACCGGAAATCAACAATTATTTTTTAGCCTTACGTAGCCAAAAGTTTAATAATACTACATACATTTATGTACTCGTACTAGTCATTGTTTAAAAAGTTAAATTTGTATCACCGTAAATTAATCATAGATGAATTTATCTGCACGTCGATTTTCTTCCCTAGGAGATTGCACGTGTAATTAAAGGAAAGAAAGTATCCTACAGTTTCAAGGGTATATTGAACACATTATTAAGGGTGGAAAAGAAGACGTTTTTATTCCATTAAATGTAATAATTATGTCTGTGAAAAATACATTTAGAATACCACTTCCTTCACAGTGCCATTCTTCAAGTGAATCTTGAATGGATAGGTTTCAATTAAGGGAATAACAGAAGTCATATACGGGACTTTAAACTGAAAGCGATTCCCGACAGGCGGGAATTTGAAGCGCCATATCATTCCGGGTCCCGGGAAATAGATTTTCGTCTTTTTCATCCCGATGACGATTTTATATCCCGGTATTTATATTGGGGCCCTCAGGCCATTTGATACACCAAGCATCTCCCGCTGTGGGGATTTAGACAAAAATGCTTGGCTCTAGGGTTGGGAAATAGACCAAAAATAAAATTAGTCAAATGTCCCTAGGTCAGTCCGCAGTGGGAAATATTGATAGGTACATTATTCGCGTTTCTATATACGGTACATGCAGCAGTCACCTCTGGGCAGAGTCAATCTTTTAATACATATAAAACAATTTACTTTCGACATGTAAAACAATATAATGGTTGACTCCACAACGGTTACAAAGAGTGTTATCTTAATGGGAACATAATCGCATCATACACACAGACAGGTTATTCTATCATTCACATACTATTCAATATAACAAATAATGTGTTGAGCGCAACTAAAATTAAATTTAAAAATCAACAGTGTTCGTCAGCAACGATATCAAGCTAAATTTCACAGCTCTTGCATTTTTTTTTCTTATCTCCAATAAATTAAACGTAGAAAAAAAATAACTTAACTTTGAGCTCGGCTCACCAACTAATGCGATTTTACCTTTACATCTTCGTTACTGGGGATTGAAAACCAAATGCGCTTATCAGTGCGGGCTGCACACCACTATGTCCTAATCCCTCGACCTTAAACCCTCCATGCTTATATTGACATGCAAGTCGTCTGGGTTCCTGAGAGCGTTCCACTCGTGCGACGCAATACCCTTTAATATGTAAGAATCTTACCAGTACACCACGCGATTTGAAAAACATGAGGTGTCATGGTTTCGATTTTTTTTAAGTCCCCTTCGTCTCCAACAAATGTCTCCTCTTTCAAATAAGAGGTCACAATTATCATGCTCATGCAAATGTCTTGTCTGTTAGTAGGAGTAGTAGTAGTAGTAGTAGTAGTAGTAGTAGTAGTAGTAGTAGTAGTAGTAGTAGTAGTAGTAGTAGTAGGACATGTAGTAGTAGTAGTAGTAGTAGTAGTAGTAGTAGTAGTAGTAGTATAGTAGTGGTAGTAGTAGTAGTAGTAGTAGTAGTAGTAGTAGTAGTAGTTGTTGTTGTTGTTGTTGTTGTTGTTGTAGTAGTAGGAGTAGTAGTAGCAGCAGTAGTAGTAGTAGCGGTAGTAGTAGTAGTAGTAATAGTAGTAGTAGTTGTTGTTGTTGTTGCTGTTGTGGTGGTGGTGGTGGTGGTGGTGGTGGTGGTGGTAGTTGTAGTGATAATGGTAATAATAGTAGTAGTAGAAGTAGTAGTAGAAGTGGTGGTGGTGGTAGTGGTAGTGATGATGGCGATGATGATAATGATGATGGTGACGACAACGATAATGATGATGATGGTGGCGACGACGATGATGATGATGATGATGACGACGAAGAGGAGGAGGGTGACTTCGATGATTTTTTACATAATATTATTATTCATAATATGAAATGTTGTTCGCAATTAGAGCGGATGGTGACAGCGCACGTATGGCATATAAATGACATACAAATGGCGTCAATATCAACAAAAGGCCAGCACTGGCCTTGTGCTTCTCGGAGCCGATTGTAATTTCATTAGAAATAAAAGACGGGCGCATCCAACTTTGCAAAACATCTCCTATTTGACTAGCGCGCACGAAAAGCCCGAGCAAAACCTTAATTAAATTAGGCGGAGTCGATCTGGCTTATACGGCTCGGTGAAGTATATAAGATATTGCGGAAACGATCGACGTTGCGAGAACGAACCCAGCTGTCTGACGGACATTACACGGTCAACGTGGGGAAGTTTTGATTTTCGGAGTCTTTGCCTACCGCAATCGGTGAGTACAGCATAAGTCATGTATTAAAAATACATATACTCATACACCCGTTTTATATGTTGGACTTCTGCATGGTCCGCGTTTATTAACGAATTGTGTTTTATTGATGTGAATTATATAAATATCATAGGCAGTTGAGATATTGCACCCCGAGGAGAATTATGTCAATCGAGGCCGAAGGCCTAGGTTAAATATTACTGTGCGTTGATTGATTTTATACTTGTTTTATTATAATGCAATAAATACACAATTGTAATGTCAAATGCAATTACTTTAATAAATGTGCTTATTTTCAGAAACGCTACATGACGCAACACGTAATGTAAGACAAATTACGTTAATACCGTAATTTCCGAAAGATGCGATACTACGAAAAACGCGATACTACGAACAAATCAGTGTCTCCCGTGACTATTCGTAGTATCGCGTTTCGACTGTATTGAAAATAATGTTTCGTTGAGGATATTCATCAGCTGAAACAGATAAAATTATACAGCTTTTGTAACGCGAATCGATTGAATATTTTGGGGGTACTTCTGTTGTGTTCGTTGATATTGTTGAACCACTTCCATAATGTAAAAATTACTCTTACATGTGTATAAATCAGATTGGCTGTGCGGTTTGCGCGTCAGACTTTTAATCCGGATGTCTCCGGTGGCGGCACTTTTTAGCTCGACTTTTCGAAGAACAAAAGTAGATTTATTGTCGTCATCTGCGTCTGCGTTAGTTCAGTTATTTTGGTTAAGTTTTTTGGTTAAGTCTTTTGTCAGAGTCGATTTCTCAAAAATTATAGAAGGTATCCATTTGAAACTTTCAATACTTGTTCACTATTAAAAGGGTGCTCCATTGCAACAAGGTAAGTAACCCTGTTATCTGTATTTCCAGAGTTATCTGCCCTTAATTGGACTTACAACTTAGCTTATTTTGACAATTTTTTTGGTAAATATAAAATTTCAAAATAACTATCAAAGACATTAAATTGAAACTCAAGGTGCTTGTTTATGGTGCTGAAACCATTTTGCAGACAAGAGGAGGTAACTCTTGGAAGGCTTTTGTTGGAGTTATTACCCTTTTTTCAACTTACAACTTTCCTTCTAGGTCAAATTTCTCAATAGCTATATGAGGTATTGACTTGAAATTCAAAGTAGTTGATCACAGTGATGAACTTATTCTGTGGACAAGGGAAGGTAACTCTATCAAAGATTGTGCTTGAGTAATTGCCCTTTTTTCAACTTAGAAACTTCGCTTTAGATCAAATTTTACAATATCTATAAGAATTATTGACTTGAAACACAAAATACTTGATCACAGTTATGAACCCATTCTGTAGACAAGATGAGATAACTATATCAAGGATTTTGGTGAAGTTATTGTCCTTTTTCAACAAATATATATTTTTTGCTTTCGGTCAAATTTCTCAATATCTATGAGAGGTATTGACTTGAAATTCTAAATACTCCTAGACAGTGATAAACTTATTCTATAAACAAAAGCCTAGGCCCCCCCCCCCCAAAAAAAAAAAAAAAAAAAAAAATAGTCCCGTTTCTGGTATCCCGACCGACCCTATACTTTTGCTGCCGACCCTACATATTTTTGGTCCAAAAATAATTTATTTCCCCGCCGATAAATATTCTTATTCATTTTAGCAAACAAGATTTTAATTGGCTATCGCGTTTCATAAACCTGATAATGAGTCACTGTTGCACATGGTACATATTTTACCAAATTGTTTTCATGTTTTTATTGTTATTTTCTGTAATATTGAACTAAATTTGCTTCATAAAAAACGTAATCAATGTAAATTTCATATACGCATACATAATTACCTTGTGCGCGAAACACATATTAATCCAAATTGAATGCAAATATTCAAGTTACTTTTCAATAAGTTTTATGCCGTAACACAATCTCCGTGTTAATACTAATACATGTATGTGTGTGTATGTGTAGTGAATTTTTATCGAGTGGACCTGGATTCTCTCCCATAGGGCCATCGCCCACAGAAGACTTGTTAGTTGGGTTACGGGGGATAGTGCAATATACAGGAGACGCCCCGTTCCAGAGACGACCCTGGGTCTTTTAGTGCCCGGTGTGAAGCACCTAGTACACTGCAACTTGGTTTAACGTCACATGCGAAGGATGCGCTAGTAGGTTAGGGTGTAGCGGGGGATCGAACCTGCGACTCCTGGGTTGTGAAGCCAGTGCGTTACCACTAGACCACGGATCCGCTGCCAATACATATATATTTCGTCACTCTCATTTAAATTTACAATTTGTCCGATGCAACAAGTCAAGTCAACGTTTTGTTCGCTCATATTTATGAAACATGAACACATGAGGAAACAGTATGTATATAATACAATAAGTTGGAAACAAGGTGATCAGTATACATAGTTTCAATATACATACTGTCTTTTTTTTCACACCCTCGACATTTCCTCTTGAACGCTAATTCATTAATGCTCTATCGACACTGCTTGCATTGTTCAGGTACAATGGTATTGATTGATGCATTTTTTTCACTTACCACGTGTTAATCGTGTTACACGCTTAGTGCTACAAACTGCTAGACATGTAATGGCCCCAGCTCAGCAGTCACATCAAAGACTTTTTGAAGTCAAACCGACACCGTTGCTATGGTTGTTGCTAACGGCTTACAGATTTTAAAGACCAGGGTCCAGTTGCTCAAAACTTTAACGGCCAATAAAGCTAACAGCCGTTAACTTTTGGATGAAGTTAAATGTTAAAATTTTAAAATTTGCATTTATTTTAAATACATTGATATGCTCAAATAATTTTAAAATGCTTCATATGCGAATTGCTTGTAATATTTGTTTTATTTACATCTAAAGTTAACAGGCCGTTGGCTTAACCGGCCGTTAAAGTTTTGAGCAACTGGACCCTGGCTAATTGATGACGTTGCACTTTTACTCTTCTCAGTTGTAACTTGTAACAGTTGTTATTATCAATGACTGTGTTTTTAACGGATTGTATTGTTTGTTAAAATTGGAAATATGATTGCAAGATAATTAGGATGCAATGTTTGGTTAATAAAAAATTATGATTTAAATATAAAACAAAATATCACTAAAATTTTCAAAACAAATGACTGAAAAAGATTGTTATCGTGTACAACGCGCGCCGAATTTTCATAGCAGAATTTTTGGGTAAAATTGTGCGCGTAATACATGAAGTACCATAATACACGATACTCATCTGAATAGAAACATAGATGGAACACACACATCATTCTCCCATAATAATAAAAATATAATCCCTGGAAAAAAAATATAATTTTTTTTTAGGCCCTAGAGTACTATCAAATATGAGAAAGTCGAGCGTCCAGCACCAGTAGGCAGGGCTCCTGTTTCTGTTTCTGATGGTTTTCTGTTGTAATACTTTAGTTCTTTAGTTCAGATGCTTTAGTTTGTCCAGTTTAAACAATGAATAGCGTATTTTAAAACCACAAAAATCTGTGAACAAGCCACTTTAAACCAATAAAAGCACACTACTAGGTACAGAAATCGCTGTATGCAAACTGGCCGACATTTACCGCAGCGTCGTCGTTATTTTCGAAAACAAAATCCGCCACACAATTATTTGAAAGAGTTCCTTTATACACTACACTTATTGTAACTATATAGGCGACATTGTGCGTCCATTTTCCATTTTCGTCGTTACTTCATACCATATTTCATATGACATTACCAATTATTGTTTAATACAAATGAACGATATTGCATGTTTATTTTTGTTATATATGTATAATTGACCATATGGCTGCGTGTGTATGTTTCTATTTACTTTTATTTATATTTCCCTTCAGACTGGCGCTGCTGACGTCACATTAGGTCCAGTAACGCCTGGTCTACGTTGGCGTTGGAATCAACGAGCGTTCAGGGCCCGTATTCACCAACCTATTCTTAGACTTACGACTAAGAATCAAGACTACTCTTGAAACTGTTATGTTCTAAGACCGCTGTAAATTGGAATCTTACTTGGTATCCATCGACTCTAACTGCAGCATTCTTTATTTATAAGCAACATTTGGACCCAGAATATTTGCAAACGAAGAAGTATATTTTCTTAAGTCTAAGTCTATTCTTTATTCTTAAGTCTAAGAATAGGTTGGTGAATACGGGCCCCGGTCGACGTCACCACGCACATCTTCGACACGTACAATGTATTCATACACCCGCACTGGCGCCAGTTTCCTCTCGACTCGGACGCCTGGCACTACTTGGCCTGAATCTTTATCATCTGTGTCGGCTTCTGCGGCGTCTTCGGTAACGCCCTAGTCATCTGGATGTTCTCCAGGTATATCATCCCGCCAAATATAGTTCTTACTTTCGGTAACATCCACTTTGTGTCGTATACTGTAAGAAAAGGATAAATATAAACTTGTTTCCACAAAACATTGCATAGTCATCGGTTTTAGCTCTCAGACTCCAATATAGGCTTTACAAATGTGTTAATAAACTTAATTTTAGTCAATGATCTTGATAAATGTTTTTGTTATTGTATTTGGTTAATGTTTTTGTTATATTGTTTGGATTGTGTCGTTTCCTTGACGACAATAAGCGCGAAACGTTTGTTGTGACATTTTGGAATAACGAGTGTCTATGCAATTCGACCCATAACACATGAATGGTTATTTAAAGTATTTGAGATTCATTTTGGAATAACTTTTTTTCAACAACGTTTAAAAAGTTTAATGTAGCGATTAAAACAATGTCTTAGCGAAATTCTGCTGAAGCTGATGTTTGGACCTTTTTACGTCATATGGAAAAGCGTGCTTTAAAATTACCTTACCATGCAAAGCATTTAAAGATCAAAATAATTATTACTTCATTAGCAGAGAGAAGTCACTCCGCACGTCGTCGAACATGTTAATCGTCAACCTGGCCATCAGCGACATGACTTTCTGCGTCGTCAACGGCTTCCCGCTCTTCAGCCTCTCCGCCTTCAACGAGCGATGGATGTTCGGTCAGGCCGGTAGGTGGAGCTCATAACTTCGTTGTTGTTGTTGTTGTTGTTCTTGGACTCGTATACGGCTTCCCGCTATTCAGCCCCTCAGCCTACAACGAACGCTGGATGTTCGGACAGACCGGTTGATGGAACTCATAACTTTGTTGTTGTTGTTGGACTGTATTCGGTTTCCCGCTCTTCAGCCTTTCCGCCTTCAACAAGCGATGGATGTTCGGTCAGGCCACTAGGTGGCGCTCTTGAATAGTGTTGTTGTTGTTGTTGATGATGTTGTTGTAATCCCATTGTTTAGTATCTCCAGTCAAGCACTTGATGTTCGGACAGGCCGCTACGTGGCGCCCATAACTTTGTTGTTGTTGTTGATTGATTAAGGTATTTCAAAGGACAATAACTCCCTTCTATCCCTATTTGACTAAGCATTTCGTGGATTAATTGGTATCTTACAAGACATGCTCAAATATTTTTGCGAGTTAATCGAGTGACATTAAAACCGCACAATTTTATATACATGTATAAAAGCTACTAAAAAACAATGTACATATACAACACACTGAATTCCCGCTCATTTGTTCGTACATACCCAGTGTCTCTAGTTGGTATTACATGTATATTTTAAAACTGTAGTAACAAGATTATTTACTTTTCCAGCATGCGAGTTCTACGGCTTGATCGGAGGCATATTCGGCATTATGTCCATAAACACTATGGTTGTGATCGCCATCGACCGCTACATGGCCATCGCCCGCCCTATCCACGTGGCCAAGTCCATGACCCGCAAGAAGGCGTTCCTCATGATCATTATCGTCTGGATCTGGTCTCTGGTCACGTGTCTGCCTCCAATTTTCGGCTGGGGCCGCTACATCCCGGAAGGCTTTCAAACGTCGTGCACTTTCGACTACCTGACCAGGACGGACAACAACCGCACGTATATATTCTTCCTCTACCTCTTCGGATTCGCCGTGCCTCTCGGCGTGATTTTCGTCAGCTACGCATTGATCGTTTGAGCCGTTAAGAAGCACGAGCAGGAAATAAAGAAAACCGCCAAAAAGATGAACGCCGAAATTCGCACCAACCAGGAGGAGAAAAAGATGGAAATTAAGGTGGCCAAGATTGCGATCACAATTCTGATCCTCTATCTTCTGTCTTGGTCCCCGTACGCAACCGTCGCTTTGATTGGTCAGTTCGGAGACGCCAGCTTCGTCACGCCGTTTTGGTCTGAGATTCCCGTGCTCTTCGCCAAGGCCTCCGACATGCATAAACCTCTGGTATACGCGCTCAGCCATCCGAAGTTCCGTAAGTCCGTGCAGGCACGCATCCCGTGGCTCTTGTGCTGCTGCGAGCCTTCTGCGGACAAGACGCCGGAGCCCTCGGGAACCTACAAGTCCGGCGACCGAAACGCCAGCCGACGTAGCCAGAGCAGCGTTACTGAAGCCGGCAATGTGGCCAGCGAGATGAGCAACCTGAGTGACGTCACATATCAAGACATGGAATTCCGTCTGCGGAAACTGGAGGAGAAGACCGGAACAAAGCAAAGCTCACGACGGCGCGGCGCAACGCGCGGGAAGTCGTACGAAATGCCCGACGAGATCCCGGCCGGAAGAATAATCCAGGATTTGACCCATGCCCTGATCGAAGTGGCCGCCAGGGAGAAGCAGGCGGTGCGTCCAGTGTATCTTCCGAGCAACATCCTCCAGCATTCCAAGCCCGGACAGAGTCAGGACGGGATGTTCGTCCTGGACAGCACCACACTTCCAGAACTGGCCAAGTACCTCGCGCAGTTCTCCTCCTTAAACTCGGCGTCGGCGACGGCGGGCCACTCGAACCCCGGTCTGGACATGTCACCGGAAACGCCGTCTTTGGAGGTCGTCGGCGACGGCAGAGCGTGTCCTAGAACTAGCCATACCGCCGAGCACTCTGAGGACGCTGCATTTTAAGTGCCCGGATATCCGATCGCAAGAGATTCAAATTATTGAATACATTGGCTATAAGGCGTATACATGCTGTAAATAACGAGTTTCCGCTAACTAACTTTATGAGACTAACTTCTACATACGCTAAAGTCCAGCGGCCTTATATGAAGACGTTTGATGTGGTATGGCTTATATAGCCGTTAGCTATGTTATATACACCAAGTACATGTATTAAAGGTGTATAATGTCTTTAATGTTCGTTTCCTAACCTTCACCTTTTTGCGTGGAATTCGACGTATTTGGCTAGTCTTCAAACCTTAAATGCGTTAAACAAAACTGTAGTTTTGCAGCTTTTCAAATTATATTGTGTTGAATTTGGTGTGAGTATAAGTACCGGGTAGTATACATTCACTCACTGATCGTGGTCTATGAAACAAAACTGTATGCGTGTTCAATTTAAACGTATCTGTCATTTCATTGTTACCCAATAAGACATTAATGAATCACTGCCTGAAATTTTGCCATTTTCGGGTTTTTGAGGATGGTTGTTGCACGGGTATGGTGAAGTTGCTACGACAACAAGTTTTTTCTGTTGTCTGTGTGTCAAGATTTAGTTTCTGTTTCCAAATGGGTGTTAAATACAAGTAAGAATGATCCTTTACATAGCTATTAAGTATTTTCAATTAAAAAAATGTTAATTATTAAAACGCTTAATAGTTTATTGATTGACGTATGCACGCGCCTATGTCGTCTAACGTTTTCATTAATTGTTATATGTGTTATATATGTATTCCAACTTTGGTTTAAAATACAAGCAATAACGTGTATAAAGCAATACTACTTTTTATGAATGTAAATTATTAATTATAATTTAGTGTATTAAAAGGTTATAGGTGTCTATTTTAGAGGTTGTTTGTTTTTTAATATATAATGCACATTTTGAATATTAAATAATTTATTTAAGTACACACACATAATACGATTAACAACTTTTAACTACTACTCTAAAATGTATACTTAAGGCATTGTAAAGTAATTGTATATTTATAGTTTAACAAGTATCTCATAACTGCAGGTTTGAAGCTTGTTACTATGTGTGCATATTTTGTATCACACAACTTTCAGCATATTAAATGTTGTTTTGTAATATATATGTTTATAATGTTTATGAGCGTTACATTACGAATGTGTATTGTTAAGTTTACCATACCATTGCATTAATTGTTGTTTTAATTGGTTAGAAATTATAATCAATTGCCGTCGATTGTGTAGATCTAATAAATTATATGAACATATGACATTTGTATGTGGAGCAATACTAATAACAACATAATTAACCGGAAAAAACAGTAATTCCTTATAAATATTAACATCTGCAAGAAAATTCCTAGATAACAATTCATTGTCCTTTATATAAAAGTACGAGACCAATTGCCGGTGGAGACACAAATCAGAATAAAGATACAATCATTAACTATATTAAAACTGGCGTCACCGCCAGGAAAATGGCCAGTGAAACTAATAAGGGTTAAAACCGGTGATAACCTCACATTTGGCCCAGAATCGATCAGTACTCTGACAGATGAATGTGATTCAAACACTTTTAGTCTAAGAGCACGTGTTATCTAGTCTGATATTTGCCAGATATTTTTTGTATTTTTAGTTCCGTTGTATGTGTGTGTATTTCGAATTGAATGAGGTCCTTCCGCGCCGAAGCTGCGTTATGTGAGGACCCGGGGTGTATCCCAGCACCCCTGCTTAATTTACTTTTCAGACTCCTCGAAAGTTGGGACGAATTTTGAATCATAGCTGCAATGTCCAGCTATTTATCTTTTTACTAAAATACGTTTAATTTTGGTGTGGTCTTGTGCTGTGGGGGGAAGCCGGAGTATCCGGTGGAAACCCCACCTGTCCGGTATGGTGACCACCAACCAAACTCACTTGCTCCGAGTGGGGAGCGAACCCGGGCAGCCTAGGTGAGAAGCGAGTGTCCAACCACTATGCTAGCTGGACAGCCATTCCTTTGTATGTTCGGCGGATCCGAGAAACTAAAGATCAACAAGTCTATCTGAATACCACGATATGTGACAAATGTCTACGCACGGCGTAAATCAACAAACACCCGACCGTATACGAGCGTCTAGGGAGCAATACATCCCGACTCAGAATAAAAATGCATTGGAAAGGCCTAAAATGAAGACTCCCTGAGTCGCGATGTCAACTACGCACAGCTTATTCCTGAAGATTACTGATATGATTTCTGCACGAATTTTGCATATTCGTCAGTGTTCTCGTGAAAACAACTGATCTTGTCATTTCTCCATACATTTTTTCTCACCTATTCCCCACTTTTGCTAGAATCAGCCTCCAACTGCTGTGTTACGAGTCTGATTACAGTCGGTTTCATTTCGAAGTACGTAAGTTAAATGCATGGAACAATTAATTTGACGCCATTATACTTAATGGGTTTTACAATTAAAACCATAATAGGATTTGGAAGTATAAATTAATTACAGTACAATGTACAATGTCAGATTCTACATTAGCGACTGCAATCGCTACAAGGCCAACATCATCGTATTCTTCTTCCACAACTTATTCTTTATCATCATCTTCAGCAGCAGCAACAGCTGTAGCATCATCATCATCATCACCATCTTCTTATCCTTCTTAGTCTTCTTCTTCTTCTTATTATTATCATTATTATCATTATTATTATTATTGGTATTATAGCGTATTACCGGGTATTTTATTATTATTATTATTATTGGTATTACAGCGTATTACCGGGTATTTTATTATTATTATTATTATTATCCAGCTAAAGCTTAACTATGTTGTCAAATGTGCACATTTTCTTGTCAGCTTATACATATATCAAATAAACTACATGTATATCTATTAAATTGTATTCCAGTCATAATATATAATAACCAATATACCATGTATAAAGCATGACAAATGTTAACACACATCTCTTGGGAAGAGCATTGTCCGTCATTTGCATTCATGTGCTTCTTTTCACTAAACCCCCGCCCCGTCCCCGCCTCCTGTCCACAAAGAAATGTAAATACTCGCCGAGATTACACTTATGTCCATTTTATGAAGTATTGGAAAAATCGTGTTGTGATTTTTTATACTAAAGAACAAGAGATAAATAGTGACCTCATAGTCCAAATAAAGTTTCAGGCATCAATTCCCGAAAGGTAGTCCGTTTCCGGTTATTTGTACCAACTCACTTCACATAAAGTAGTCCGTTGCCGGATGGATACAGAAAATAAGCACACGTAAAGTAGTGTACGCTTACGGTTGAATGTAAAAATTGGTTCACGTAGTCTGCTCCCGGATGTAGAAAATCAGTTCACGTTAAGTAGTCCGCTCCCCCATGTAGAAATAAGTTCACGTAAAGTAGTCCGCTCAACGCAGGGTGTAGACAATCAGTTCACGTTATGAAGTCCGCTCCTGGTTCGATGTAGAAAAGTAGAAAATCGCTCACGTAAGGTAGTCCGCTGCCGGTTGTATGTAGAAAATAGGTTCATGTAAAGTAGTCCGTCGCCGCCTAGTCGTATTCAGATCCAATGGTTATGCTGATCTCCCCTGGCTCGACTTGGGTGGCGTGATACCACAGGTTTGAATCAAAAACAACTGAAAAAATAACAATAATTATGTAAGTGAACAAACATTTCAAAAAGCGGGAAATAAAAACAAATTGAATAAAGTATACTACAATGCACATGTTTGTTGTTTTTTTATAAGATTTCCTTAATTATTTACACCCAAGTTCTCTACAACACCGCCGTTAAGTATATCAAATACTCAAACTCCTCGCAGCGGTTACCACCCCTATCGGTAAACGGTAACAGTTAGATAATAAGCACATATGGTTGAGCGCAGGATGCATATAATTTGTAAACTACAGTTTAAATGACATGTTTTGGTATCATTTTAAAGGTATATATGTAAGCAATAAGAAAAAAGGCTGTTTTTGTGCACTACTTTTTGTCTAGTGGTTCCCAGCTTCATAACTTTTGGCCCATGTATTCATGCGCAAAATGGCAGCCTCCAAAATGCCCGTCAAAACCGGTGTGTTTTTTCTAAGGTGAATAGTTTGAGTTACAAAACATAGACTTTTTTGACATGCTGTTTTTTCAAAAGGTTTTGACCTGATCTTTCCAACAATGTATGGTGATATGTTGGAAAGTAGCTTGGTCATGGTGAAAAGTGAGATCAAATTTTGAATAGTTTATATGTAACAAAGAAGGAATTTATTTGCGCATGCGTAACAACAAGTAAAATTCTTCCAGATCTGGAAGGATTACGTGTTGGTAACCTTTACTTATTTAATGCAACTCAGTGCAATTTTCTACATAATTGGACTTTTTATATATCGTTTGCAGTCAATAATGAAAACAGAAAAAGAAAATAACTAACTAAAACCATAAATAATATCTAGAAGATTTAAATTGATCATCATCACGTGGTTTGTTATGACGGCAGGGATTTGAACCAGTCAAATCTCTGCGCGGAGGTTGTCAAATACGTTCCAAGAGTTACTCTCCATTAAAAATAGATAAACTCGTATTTCAATCCTTTTTCAAATCCATATTAATTACGTTCATTTTTTGTACAATCGCTATAATTATTTGATCATTAAACGGGATAATAAGGGCTATATGAAACACAAATAACACACTATGTTTTTGGCCATAACTGTAGAATCCTACGTAAGTAATTCGTATGAATTCCTTTTTGCAAGATTTTTACTTGTAAATTTACAGAAGCCTGTCCTACTAAGAGTAAATGTCAGCAATAGAAGCATGTTGATAGTTCATACTTTAAAGATGCACACATATTATTGTGTAACATGTTCTATATTTCAACGCTGAAAATGCAAATATAATACAATTCAAACTAAAAGGTTCCAGTGATTACTAGTTCCAAATTTTAAAATTTATAGGTCAATGTTCCACATCTTAAAGCTAGAAAAAAATGTTCCAAAAAATAAACGCTAAGAAAAATATCCTCAATGTTTCAAACTTTAAATGTGAAAAATATTAATTTTCAACAATTCAAAGCTGAAAAAAAAATTCGTACAAATATCTCCTTTATGTACGGTGACGTTCATTTCGGAGCAGACGGACTCGCACTCGGGAACCGGAATTATCCGCCAGGACTTTTTGCCGGAAATCTGCGCCTGCCAGGAGGGCCGTTCCACGAAGTCCAACTGCAATAATTAAATGCATTTCATACTTAAAACATCTTTACCAACAATAGATATTGTATTAAAATGATTAATGACGTTATACAGGTATTCCTGAATTTAGACAGACAGACGGACAGACAGACAGACAAACGCCGACTCACACACAGAAAGACCAACAAACAGACATATAGACAAACAGATAGACATATACACACATCCATACCCCCCACACACAAACACAGACAGGCAAACATACAGACAGACACACACAGACAAACACACAGACATACATACAACATATAGACAGTCAGATACCCATAAAAACAGACAGACAAAGAAACAAACAGACAGACAGTCAGTCACACAGAGACAAACAAACAGACAGACAGTCACACAGAGACAAACAAACAGACAGACAGTCACACAGAGACAAACAAACAGACAGACAGTCACACAGAGACAAACAAACAGACAGACAGTCACACAGAGACAAACAAACAGACAGACAGTCACACAGAGACAAACAAACAGACAGTCACACAGAGACAGAGACAAACAGACAGACAGTCACACAGAGACAGAAACAAACAGACAGACAGTCACACAGAGACAAACCAACAGACAGACAGTCACACAGAGACAAACAAACAGACAGACAGTCACACAGAGACAGAGACAAACAAACAGACAGACAGTCACACAGAGACAAACAAACAGACAGACAGTCACACAGAGACAGAGACAAACAAACAGACAGACAGTCACACAGAGACAAACAAACAGACAGACAGTCACACAGAGACAAACAAACAGACAGACAGTCACACAGAGACAAACAAACAGACAGACAGTCACACAGAGACAAACAAACAGACAGACAGTCACACAGAGACAAACAAACAGACAGACAGACAGTCACACAGAGACAAACAAACAGACAGACAGTCACACAGAGACAGAGACAAACAAATAGACAGACAGTCACACAGAGACAGAGACAAACAGACAGACAGTCACACAGAGACAGAGACAAACAGACAGACAGTCACACAGAGACAAACAACAGACAGACAGACAGTCACACAGAGACAGAGACAAACAGACAGACAGTCACAAAAAGACAGAGACAAACAGACAGACAGTCACACAGAGACAAACAAACAGACAGACAGACAGTCACACAGAGACAAACAAACAGACAGACAGACAGTCACACAGAGACAAACAAACAGACAGACAGACAGTCACACAGAGACAAACAAACAGACAGACAGTCACACAGAGACAGAGACAAACAAATAGACAGACAGTCACACAGAGACAAACAGACAGACAGACAGACAGTCACTCTGAGACAAACAAATAGACAGACAGTCACACAGAGACAAACAAATAGACAGACAGTCACACAGAGACAAACAAATAGACAGACAGTCACACAGAGACAAACAAACAGACAGACAGTCACACAGAGACAGAGACAAACAAATAGACAGACAGTCACACAGAGACAGAGACAAACAAATAGACAGACAGTCACACAGAGACAGAGACAAACAAATAGACAGTCACACAGAGACAGAGACAAACAGACAGACAGTCACACAGAGACAGAGACAAACAAATAGACAGACAGTCACACAGAGACAAACAAACAGACAGACAGTCACACAGAGACAAACAAATAGACAGACAGTCACACAGAGACAGAGACAAACAAATAGACAGACAGTCACACAGAGACAAACAAACAGACAGACAGTCACACAGAGACAAACAAACAAACAGACAGACAGTCACACAGAGACAAACAAACAGACAGACAGTCACACAGAGACAGAGACAAACAAATAGACAGTCACACAGAGACAGAGACAAACAAACAGACAGACAGTCACACAGAGACAAACAAACAGACAGACAGTCACACAGAGACAAACAAACAAACAGACAGACAGTCACACAGAGACAAACAAACAGACAGACAGTCACACAGAGACAGAGACAAACAAACAGACAGACAGTCACACAGAGACAAACAAACAGACAGACAGTCACACAGAGACAAACAAACAGACAGTCACACAGAGACAAACAGACAGACAGACAGACAGTCACATAGAGACAAACAGACAGACAGTCACACAGAGACAAACAGACAGACAGTCACACAGAGACAGAGACAAACAAACAGACAGACAGTCACACAGAGACAGAGACAAACAGACAGACAGTCACACAGAGACAGAGACAAACAGACAGACAGTCACACAGAGACAGAGACAAACAGACAGACAGTCACACAGAGACAGAGACAAACAGACAGACAGTCACACAGAGACAAACAAACAGACAGACAGTCACACAGAGACAAACAAACAGACAGACAGTCACACAGAGACAGAGACAAACAAACAGACAGTCACACAGAGACAGAGACAAACAAACAGACAGACAGTCACACAGAGACAAACAAACAGACAGACAGTCACACAGAGACAAACAAACAGACAGACAGTCACACAGAGACAAACAAACAGACAGACAGTCACACAGAGACAAACAAACAGACAGACAGTCACACAGAGACAAACAAACAGACAAACAGTCACACAGAGACAAACAAACAGACAGACAGTCACACAGAGACAGAGACAAACAGACAGACAGTCACACAGAGACAGAGACAAACAGACAGACAGTCACACAGAGACAGAGACAAACAGACAGACAGACAGTCACACAGAGACAGAGACAAACAGACAGACAGACAGTCACACAGAGACAGAGACAAACAGACAGACAGACAGTCACACAGAGACAGAGACAAACAGACAGACAGACAGTCACACAGAGACAGAGACAAACAAACAGACAGACAGTCACACAGAGACAAACGAACAGACAGACAGTCACACAGACACAAACAAACAGACAGACAGTCACACAGAGACAGAGACAAACAAACAGACAGACAGTCACACAGAGACAGAGACAAACAAATAGACAGACAGTCACACAGAGACAGAGACAAACAGACAGACAGACAGTCACACAGAGACAGAGACAAACAAACAGACAGACAGTCACACAGAGACAGAGACAAACAAACAGACAGACAGTCACACAGAGACAGAGACAAACAAACAGACAGACAGTCACACAGAGACAGAGACAAACAGACAGACAGACAGTCACACAGAGACAGAGACAAACAGACAGACAGTCACACAGAGACAGAGACAAACAAACAGACAGACAGTCACACAGAGACAGAGACAAACAAACAGACAGACAGTCACACAGAGACAAACAAACAGACAGACAGTCACAAAGAGACAAACAAACAGACAGACAGTCACACAGAGACAGAGACAAACAAATAGACAGACAGTCACACAGAGACAGAGACAAACAAACAGACAGACAGTCACACAGAGACAAACAAACAGACAGACACGCACACAGAGACAGAGACAAACAAACAGACAGACACGCACACAGAGGCACTAAAGGCTTACGATGGCAGAAGATGAAAAGAGGCTTAAGTTAAGCACCAGCTAAGCAACCATATGGACAGAGAGCTAGGATCCAAGACCGAAACACTATACATACGTGCACATAGGCGCCCTGTCCTGTGCCTCCCATGAATATCCAGTCGAGCATGCTGGACTCGGAGTCTGACGGCAGGAAGAAAGGACGCTGGTAGTGCTCCCGCAGGATCTTGGCCACGCTGCTGTCACAGTTACTCCTGCAAAGCAAAATATTCAGGTCAGATCCAGAGTTATACCTTGGTAGTGTGAACCGTGACCTCGCTGCTGTCGCAGTGACTCCTGCAAATACATAATGTAATTAAGAAACAATGTTCGATTTAGAGTTGTTTATCAGCCTATAAACAACGATTTTGAGTTCTGATGCATATGAAATAAACCACGAGGGCGTCAGTAATATACCGCATCAGAATGACAAATCGGTTTTTATTAGTCTATAAACAACGATAATGCGAAAATTATTTCGATTCTTACATGTCCTAACAACAATATCTACAATTACAATGCGAACTATATTCGTAAGTTTCGGAACTATCTTTTCGGGTTGTTTATAGGTAGTTTGCCAATAGTGAATTTTGTTCTTTGTCTATAGAAAACTCTGCGCCTGTTATGTTAAAATAATGTGTTAGGGTCAGATCGAGAGTGAAATAGCAGGGTGCTATATACGCTGGTGTTGCAGTTATTCCCTAAACATAATACATAATAATATAACAGGGTTCTGGTCAGGTGCGGATTCAGTATTTTGAGTAACGAAGGGGGCGGAAATATTCAGTAACTGAAAAGGGCTGCCAACAAATTGTTATTGGTCCCTCTTACATGCTGGGATATATATATGAAAGGTGCCATACTGACAAAAAGTACAATTTAACAAAAATAAAGAAGAATGTGGTAGGTTATTACAATAAAGTGATTGAAAAACACACCAATGGCAACGAAATGTTCATGTTTTAAGATATTGTGAGGTTTACAACTCGAAAGTTGGATATTTGAGTGGATGCGTAGGCCGCTTCCGCCCCCCCCCCTCCTAAATCCGCCTATGCTGGTAAGATCCAGAGTTAAATAGCAAGGTGCTACACACTGGTGGTTTTAAGTCGCTATCACAGTTTCTCCTGAGAAACATAATACGTAAAATGTATTGGTGTATGATCCAGGGTAAAACAGCCGGGTGTTGTACTCTAGTTTCGCAATTACTCCTACACGATAGAATACAATACGCAAGAATGTGTAAGTGGGTAAACTTCGGAGTGAAATAGCTATACGCTGGTATCCGCGTCATTTTGTACTGGAATGTGTGCGTTATTTTAGAATATACAGATAATCTATCCCATGATGCGGTCCTGGACACTTCCGAGTCCGTTTCCTGGGTAGAACCAGTACTCAGTGTCTCTTGTGAAGACAAGTTGAACGCTCCTTGGGCAGGGGTCGAACTCACAACCTCCCAAACGTAAGACGGACACCACATCTATTACTTCACTACGACATCATGTTTTCCTTTCCAACTACCGTACATGCGTCTACCTAATTGCATGCATTAACTAACTGATTTTGTTACATATATGCTTCTTTTTTTCTCTGAAATATATCATGTTTGTATATGTCGAGCTGTGTATTAAGTACCCAAATGATAGAATGTATAATAGTAAAAATGTCTCCCTTATAAGTATAGGAATGTTGCTAACTCGACATTTTCATCATCTCGCGGTAAGAAGTTTTACTTTATCAACATTACTACTCTTCGCGTATAGTTAATAAGGAGTAAAAAAAATATGCTTGTTTCAGGTTATCCGACCTTCCCTCAAAAAATGCCCAGACACTAGAACATTTTATTGAGTGGGTCAGATACATATTTTTTTATTTTCCTTTTTTTCCAATAATTAAATGTTTTTGGGATAAATAAGGGTTTTGTTTTGATAGCATCCACTTCAAAACAGTGTTTTAGAGACATGTTTTGAATATTCTTTCAGTTTTATAATCTTCAAGTTGACCATTTACCAAATAAAAAAATTAAAAAAATACAATAATTACCTACCTACCCTAATTTTTTTGGGCATGTAACCTGAAACAAACATAATTTTTATACGCCTAACAAATGCATGAAATCCAATAGCATCGCCAATTAAATATGTTATGTGCCTGAATAGGATTTTAAATATGATACAATAAAATATAATATTATATTATTTTTTAACAAAGCAAATGTGCGTGGAAGGAAATGAAATAATATTAATGTTATTAAATTTAACACTAACATTTAATTTATGGTGCAAATGCATTACAGTTGTGAAGAGGAAGGAGGACATTACATTACTGATAACATGTTTAGCTGATAACAACTTTGATGACATATCGTTACGATGACCTATCATGAGAATTGCAAGCATTAAAACAATGCGCTTCAAAGCTTCATATAAACGATTTTCTTATAATACAGGCTCTCAACTGGCCCACAGTGAAAAGGTAGGGAAAAATAGGGGCTTTTTTTTTTCAAAAAAAAGTGGGAAAAAAGTAGGAAAAAGAACATATTTCTCGTCAAAAAGTAGGAATTATTAAACACTTACCAGTATAGCATATAGTTTAGTTATGTTTAAATTGACTCAAAAAATGTAAATTACCCTTCAACGTTAACAATAGGGAACTGTTCAGCTTGAGGACTGTGATCATGGGACATCTACCCGAAATCCCGAATTTTTTAATTTATTAACTAATAATACAAACATACCAATAACTAACTCAATTTAAACATAAGGTTATGACTGCATGTACACTGCAGATTATGTTACATCAATAGCAAACCAGCCTGCAACATTTCACACAGTTACTACTACCAATAGTAGCAAGCACTTTGAAATCAATTGTCTTTTTTAGAAGTTGTACTCCCAGTTGTATCTGACGATATTTACCTACTTTTTATTGGAATTAATTTCACACTCATCAGCCAGTTATAATATAGCAATTTCCAGCATTCCATGGTGGACAAAGACAAAAAAACATGAAGGCACCTGGGTAGAACCAATGATCTTCTATAAGCTAGATGGGTAGCTTTCTCACTTAAAAGAATCTAACCCAATTAAAGCTTGAGCCCACTGTGCTTTAGTCCTAAAGTGGTAAGGGGCAAGTGAATAACTCAGAGAATTTAACCCACAGTAAAATGTCTGTGAATTCATGCATCCCTTGAACTTGTTTTACACCAATGGGTAGGCAGGATATAAGGCTAATCAATAGGTGAATTCAGCACAACTTACCACAATTTACAAACACACATGGATTTCTAAAATATTGGTTTGACATTTACAAAATCAAGGATGTGGTTAAACTCCATCTTTGAGATTATTTTTCATAATATAAAAGGAACATCACAACATACATATTATGATAAATCTTGATACATAGTTTTATTTTCAGAAATCGCTAAACATTTTATTTAACAACAATAAGAAGATACTTGGTCATTGCATTTCTCAGTTTGTTGTCAATACAACTTTATTAAAACTATTGTTATGATTGCCAATTTAGGTGATAAAGAAGTAGACTCCAGTCTGCTAGATTTCTGAGGCAGCCAGGCATTTATCCCAGATTCTAAATAGTTGATGTCTTGTATACATGTATGTATTTGAATAAGCAAAAAAGATTTATTTGATAGAAGATCTGCATAAAGTCTACACTAGACATTTTCATCTGGAAAGTACACTGAGCTCTACCAGTAAGCCCACCATTGGGAACAAAACCAAAATTATACCTACACTTGTATATGATAATAGATTCATTCTTCAGTGTACATGACTTAACTTGATTGTAAATACCTTTTAAATATGTAAGAACCTTTAAAATGCCTCTGAATGTAAATCTATGCATTTCAAAGTCAATATATACAATATACCGGTAAATAGTATCAGACAACAGTCAAATTAGCAGGGGAAGGTACCACATTGTCCCATCTACACAACAAATCTACATATAGATTTTATTCTCTTTCATATAAAACATTATTTAATTCTATCTGCATTTCTGGCAAACTAAAAAGTAGGAATAATGGGAGATTTTTTACCAAAAAGTAGGAAAAAGTATGAGTGAATGTAAAATGTAGGAAAAGTAGGAAAAAGTAGGACCAGTTGACAGCCTGTATAATATAATTATGTGAGTATCAGTTCAACACTGTTTTCAACACCTTTGGGAAAAAAATGCTTTTACAACAGTTTTGATTCAAGCCCACGGCGCGGTCTATTCCATGCTGGAAACATTAACTTACTGCAGCCAATTGTATAAACGTTTAAACCCACGCAGTAACCGTACGAACGAGGTAACCGCTGTGATAACCACGCCGAGGCGGGTTGTATAAACAATGACGTTGACAGTAACCACGACGTTACCGCGGTCAGTTTTAACCCTGCTCCAAGTGCTGGTTAAGGAGTGGTTACCGTACGGACTGACAGACAAACATGGCGGACGTTCTTTTCTTTAGACACAGACAACCGCGACGATTTCGACGACTTGACTTGCAAATCACAGATCTTACCGACGACGAACTGCGCCGAAGGTACAGGTTTTCTTCTCTGAACTTAGACAGACTTGTTGACCTTTTAGACCCCATTATACGACGCCAGACACGACGAAACCGATCACTGTCGACGCGACAACAGGTACTAATAACTCTGAGATTCTTGGCTACAGGACATTTTCTGCAGGTTATCGGTGACACCTTCGGCGTCAACATAGCCACCGTTTCTCGTGTGGTGACCGCGGTCGTTGACGCTATTTTCGGACTGAATGACCGATTTATTAAGTTTCCGACAAGCGACGAAGACCGACGACGAGCGACAAACGAATTCTTCCGGGTTCGGGGATTTCCATCCGTCATCGGGTGTATCGACGGCACCCACGTCCGCATCTTGTCACCCGGGCAGCCCGACGAAGTGGCATTTGTAAATAGGAAGCATTTCCACTCGATCAACGTGCAGGCGACGTGTGATAGTAATGGTAGGTAAATTATAAAATAACACGTACCTTTTTTTATTCCACGAAAGCGTATCCAAAAATATCATATTGTTAGTTCACATGCTGTATTATAATTTCACTAATGTCCGAACAAATATGCAGTTGAGGCAATGCAGATTACATGTTGACAAACATGCAACTTTTTCGTCTTAAAAAAAAATCGCAGATCGAAATCATCGCATGTTCGTATCTGCATTGCCAATTTATACTGAATTAACACAGTCCACGTTTTATCCATTACCAAATCCATGTTTCATGAATCTTATTAATTCCGCGTCATTTACAATGCGACTGTTACCGTCAAACTCCGAATCCAGACTGACCAAAATGCGTACACACTTTACCCTGGACGCTTTATATACATGTACATACAATTCGTGTAATCCGTCCTGCAGAACTATGAGGTGCATTAGGGGAAATTTATTGTAAATTATGTAAACAAATCATATAATTATTGAAAACTGATATATACAATAAATGCAATTATGAGATCGTTCTTCTTCAGTATCAAGCTGAAGCTGAATAGATAAATTCAAAATATAATAGATAATGTGACACTAATACTTTTAGAGTTTTATGGATATTAATATGCAATGATATATTGAAAAATTTCAATGATAGAGTGTTTGTATAGTTTGTGTGGATTATATATGCCATTAAAATTATACTGATATAAAGCATTTAAATTAGTTTAAAAAACATATTTCCAATTTATATAACTATTGCATTGCTTTTGATATATCAAATAAATTTGACTGGTATCTTTTCAATAATAATTGAAAGAAAATGCTGATTGAGACCCACGTGTACACAGTATAAGACTGTATGGTGAATATAATGGATACAGTGATTGCATTTTTTTCAGGGGTATTCGCAAGTGTGAACGCATGCTGGCCTGGGAGTTGCCATGACGCCCACGTTTTCAGAATGTCTAACATTGGGAGATATTTGGAAGCCAACCATCAAGTAAATAACTGCAGTTAAATCTAACCACCGTTTATACAATTGGCTACTGGGCGTCTGTGTTACTATGTTAGGCGCGTCACCCCAATACGGAAATCAGTATTAACAAGTAGCGGTCTATAAAAGGACGGAATGAGTGAAGTCATGGATTTATTTCGTCACAGTCATCAACTTTCGCGGGTTCTAATATTCCCGTGTCACGTTTGCATGTCAGCACTTTTGACTTGCGGTTCTATATATGCTTCTTTTGTACTTATTTTTGTATATTAAAGGGGTTTTTATTAAACTTTTATTCTCGAGGTTTAGGGCTATACATTATGTTGTTGTATTTCTCTCTTGCATATGTGTGACTCCTTAAAATTACATTCAATTCAATTCCCAGCCCGGCCACATAACTTGTGTGGGGTTTGGTCATGAAATTATTTCTACGGCCATTCTCCCCCTACCTCTGATTCAAGTAGGGCAGTTGTCAGTTACTGGCATAAGTATGTGCACATAGTACTGGTAAACCAGCTTACCCAGGAAAAATGTGAGTAGGTTGACTGACCGCCGTTATATGACTGAAATACTGTTGAATACGGCGAAAATTCCAAAAAAAAAAAAAAAAAAAAAAAAAAAAAACATTCAATTCATGTCGTTGTTTCGAATGTATAAGTGTGTGCAGGAATTATAGGTACTACGGAATTGACAATACTAGTAGTTCGTCTATAAAATAAAACAATATACGTACATAAGTTCTCATGGCATGTTTACTGTTTTTGATTACAAATTCGTATGGTTCTATGTCACGCAATTCTAACGCCCAAAATGCCTTTCTCAGTTATGCCTAATAAATAGAAATAATGGCTCTACACATGTATGAAACGGAATCGACTCAAAGTTTCTCAGTAGTCCGGGGATTCGACAAATAGCTGTCTGTAGAACATTTGAGGCGTGTCGTGGGCAAACCGGGCTTAATGCATGTGCGTTAAAATTGGTCCCGGTTAATCCAGGACGGCACTTCCCGCTTTCATGGTATTTTCTGTTTCAAGGAAGTAAGAGACTGTAGGCATGCATTAAGCCCAGTTTTCCCCAACATGCCACATTTATATGATTTAAATGCCCATTTTTCTTCATTACCCGTGTGTTGTTTGCCCTTCAATGTCACGAGTTCGACCGCTCCTAACAGATCTCTCGGGGACAACACAGACGGTAAAATATGTTAAAACTGTGCCTGACGGTCAGCGTCAATTTTTGAAGCCCATTAGTGGTAAAATTAATCTGAACTGTAGAATAAACAGCTCTGTCTGGTAATTTTAGTGCTAATCTAGTCCAAGTCATTATTACTAACAAGCTGCAAAAAATATATTTACTAATAAAAGAAGTTCTGTAAAAAGATTAAATTCTTCGATGAAAGCCAACGACATGAGTGCACTTGAAATTGTTATTATGCGAACATATTCGTTCTTATTTTTCGACTCTATTCTTGAGGAAAACGTTGTTCTCGTATATTCTAATCCAGTACGCAATAACCGCATGTTACAGTAAGTGTAAGTACATTGCTATTCATTACGAATAAGCTAAAGTTTAACAATATATATACGTGTATGTGTTTTTATAATTTCTAATCCTCAAACACCACAACGTATGAACAATATATATTTTGTCTTTTATTGAAAGAATAGAGAAGTCACTGGTTAAATGCTCGCCAAGTTAAAATTCTCCATAATGAATATGCACAATTTATATGATTTAGTAAATGTTTATCTAGAAAATACTCTATACATTACTAGTGTAATGCCCGATCAGTACTTGCTATCGACAAAACCGTTTCGTAATCCTGAAAAATGACCGGAATTAGAACGGCTCCGATTCCAATACGGTTGACAATTCCTAATGGGATATTTGCATGACATCGTTTCATTGAGACTATAGACTCCATTAAAGTGTTGGCATATCGTCATCCGATCAAGCGAGAAACATTTTGTTGTTATCTTCGAATAAATGATGATGGTAAGGTGATAATGATGATGATGATGATGATGACGATGTCGACAACGACGATGACGATGATGATGATGATGATGATAATGATGATGATGATTCATGATGATGATGATCGTGATCATGATAATGGTGACGATGACGATGATGATGATGATAATGATGATGATGACGATGACGATGATGATGATGATAATGATGATGATGACGATGATGACGATGATAATATATTGTCGTAAAATTGTATTTTATTTGACTGCAATTGATATTGCCCAAAACGGGCACTATATTGTACGTCTATTACGGATATGCATGTCACATACATAAATTAAGGGACCTATATTCACCCACTGGAAAATTGGCAATATGCATTTTTTGTCACAGATTATAACTAAATTATTATGTGGTCTTTTACTTTTGATTCGGCGTCCGTAGGTATGAGTCCATTTAAGGCGTTTAATGTCATTTTAACAAATATGAACATCTGTGAACACGTCCTTAAAAGTCTGTAACTAGTCAAATTTATTTCTAGGCCAAATAAATAAATTGTGTATTCATTATCGGTTATCGGGCAACGATATCAAAAATAGCTAGGTAGGGTCGGTATTGAGTTGGGTTTTTGTAACTTTTTTTAAGACACATTTCGGTAAAAAAAGAAACAATGAAATTTATCTAAAATCTGACGAATTCACGGAAACAATCGTCGCTAAAAACTTTTCGAAACACATAATATTTTTTTGGCCCTATTGATATCTGTGAATATCCTGAAGTATATTTTAATCAGATTTCTATAAAAAGAACTACGTGCAAGGACGCAAGTCTATGGAACGCCATGACTGTCTAATGTCGTCATGATTGGTGTTGTCTTGCTCAGGATTGTCTGACTATGTCAAACATACGTGTTATTATGTTAAAATATTAATTCCTCACGCGCTATGATGATGTGAACTTGTCATTGTAATGTGTTATTATGTCAAAAAGACATGTCATTATGTTAACATATTGTTTCATCGTGTTCTATGATCATGTGGACTTGTCAAAAGAATATGTTATTATGTCAAAAAGACGTGTCATTATGTTAAAATAGTGGTTCATCATGTGCTATGATCAGGTGAACTTGTCAAGGGAATATGTTATTATGTCAAAAATACATGTCATTATGCTGAAATAGTGTTTCATTATGTGCTATGATCAGGTGAACTTGTCAGAAGAATATGTTATTATGAAAAAAAAAATACGTTTTATAATGTTAAAGTGGCGTTTCATCATGTGTTATGATCAGGTGAAATTGTCAAAAGAATATGTTATTCTGTCAAGAAGACGTGTCATTATGTCTACAACTCAAATTAACTTATCGACTTCAATGTCCTTTACGCATGCTTTTATGTCTAATTGTGTCGATATTTTGTCAATATGCGATGCTTTTCGCCATTGTAGTGAGTGCACGCTATTTTAGCTCAACAACAACAACATGTCATTTGAACAAAACAGCATACCGTGTGAACAAAATGATTTTTTTTTAGACATGATAAGACAGTGTTATAACAAAATAAGACTTATAATTGACAAAACAGCATGTGGGCTTGACATGATAGCATTCTTTAGCAACATAACGCGGTATTTAGACAAAATGAAACGCTGTCTGGACAAATCAACATAATATATTTACAACTTTTAAACATGACATAATCACACACTACACTGACAAAATCACACACTGCACTAAGATGTTAACTTTATCTCTTGACAAGATCAAACGACATTTTAACATAACAACACAACAATTTGACATAACAAGTCACATTGCATACAAAATAACTCATTGCATTGACAAAACAACAACACGTGTACATAAAATAATAACACATGCGAAAGACAAACTCACATTATGAGTAGACAAGATGAACCGATATACAGACAAGACAACATTGAAGTTTAACATATTAACATGTACTGCTAGCGAATACAACATAAGACAGTCCCGGCGTTCCATACAAGTCCGTCTTGCTTTTTAACTTTTAAGTTCAGCTATTTCGATCTAAGGTAAAGATTAGGCAGTTGTATCCGGTTATATTTTATCCACCAAACTATGTTGGTGGTTGAGTGCAACCATTAAAGGCCTATGTCAAAAAATGGTTTCCTATTGCACTATAAATGATAACAGATGATAGAAATACGTTATGCTAACGGTTCGAAAAAAATAAAACGCTAAGCGGGTATCGCAATGACGATTTAAGAGCCATACTAAGAAATGACAGTAGACAGCGCTTTGTAGGACCACATTTTTCACAAATTATATTTTTCACACGTGTGAAAAATAGGATCTAATTTTTCACAGATGTCAAAAATAGGATCTTATTCTTCATACATCGCAATCTCAATCTTCACATTTTCTGTGAAATTTGTGATCGAGTCCAGTTTTTGATATGCATTCAAATCATATTCTTCACACATGAAAAAAGTGTTCAAATTTTCAAAAAAGTTAATTTGTTATATCATAATTCTATTATTCACACTGTATGTGCCCTTAAAAAAGGGGTGATTTACGATACGGTGTGCATGGTACGTACTTAACCGTCCGGTACGGTTTGGTATGGAAAGGCATGGCATGGCATGCCATGACAGAGCATGACAAGACAGGGTTTGACAGGAGGTACGGTACGCTACGCTACTGTACTGTCCAAACGTACGTACCAACACCGGTACGTATCTCCGTACAAACGTACTGACTAACGATTAAGCGCATGCATACATTAGTAGATCCTTAATTGGGATTAGTTTCTCATAGTGATGACAATACTGATGATGACGTTAACTGGTGAATTGGCGATGAAGAGAATAATTATTATGACAGTGATGATGATGATGACGACGGCGATGATGATGATGATGATGATAATTACTGTATAATTATCATCGCCTCCAAATAGTGATTTCATCGATTGTCGCGATACAATGTCATCATAAAATATGTGAAAAATGTGATCCGTACGCATACCCCCTTTTTGGCCAATCACATTCTTCACACTTATACATTTGACAAATGAGATCATATTCTTCACAGGCGTGTGAAAAAATATGATTTGTGAAAAATATTATCCTACAGCGCTTTAACCAACTGCGCTTTTCTGCTTTGTAAGGAAAACTATGGTTATACAAAATTGCTTACAAGTCTGATGTCAAAATGTAAACATGAAAAGGGCCAAACAAACACGACCCATATTATTAATTGAATTTTATCTCAGAATGCGAAAACTCTTTCTTCATTTTATTGACCTTATTTTAACACTTATTATATGCTACTTTTAATATATTAATTCGGATTTTTCAAGAAACTACCCCCATTTAGGCCCTTTCCGTTGACATAGTCCGTTTGAAGTAATTCAGGATTCAGAAGCAGAAACCTCCGCAAAGGAAGTAACGTTTTGCCGGCATTGGTTTGTTTGTCCGGTAGTTTTTCGGCGTAGCTGTCTAAGATCACTTTTGATTCGGCGTAGCTGTCTAAGATAACTTTTGACCTAGATTTCTTGCGATAATTATGCAGCGGGAAAATTGAATGCCAATAGAATTGGGCAAATTTTCTAATTTTATGGAAAGCAAACTTCAAATAATGGTTTCACGTATACCAATAACTGTTGCATACTTTTGGGGATTAAACATTTACATAATTGTTTACATAAGCCGTTAAATTAAATTTATAAACATATCTTCGACATACACTCTAGAAATGAACATAATTATGAACAATTTTACTCATTGTATGTCATGATCAGAATGTTATATTCATTCACATAATGAATTAATGATAGCAATTACAATGCTACAATTCACGGGACGACAGTCGGTCACAACGTTCAATGTTGCCTGTTGAGCTCGCTAGCACAAAATATAAAGTGGTAAATTTCTGGTATTTGTCTGATAAATAAGCAAAACAAATAATAGCAAATTGATTGAGCTTATATTTCGTATTATTGTATCATTGTGTAAAAATATTATTGTACGTGTAACCGACTGTCGTTAGTATCCGAAAAATCTGGTGTCCGAGAAGTCTCCATAGTAGGGACCGAAAAATCTTGGGTCCGAGAAGTCTCCTTAGTAGGGAATGAAAACTATGGGGTCCGTGAAGTCACAGCTTGGGCCTCTGGTATTATATTGAGGGAAAAAAATGACATCGCAATATTGATTTCTATGCCGATTGTCTTTTTTAAAGACATTTCTTGTTTTGTCTATTAGCTACTTTAAGCAAAATATTAATAACGAATGTGCTGAAAAATCTTGGGTCCGAGAAGTCTCCTTAGTAGGGAACGAAAACTATGGGGTCCGTGAAGTCACAGCTTGGTCCTCTTGTATTATATTTAGGGAAAAAAATGACATCTCAATATTGATTTCTATGCCGATTGTCTTTTTTAAAGACATTTCTTGTTTTGTCTATTAGCTACTTTAAGCAAAATATTAATAACGAATGTGCAATAACTTTTTGGGAAGGTTGGAAATTTGCAAATGAACTAGATTTTGGTGGTGATCCGGATCACCGTGTGAATCGATAACTGTTTTAAACGGTTTCTTAATTACTGTATCTGTGGCCTAGTGGTTAGGGCGTGTGCCTACGGAGCGGGAGGTCGAAGGTTCGAGTCCTACACAGGGCTTGTTCTGATATGGCCAGTTGCGTACCCATCAGCTAGTTAAATCAAGATTGCCTTCCTGCCAAGCGCCCGGCATATAGGATAGGTTTCGGGAGTAAAGATGTTCATCAGTAAAGGTGTATCATAAGTCAAAACTGGCTGGCCCTTAATCGCGAGGGGTGACACCATAATAAACAAACACTTTACTTTTACTTTACTATTTTCTTTGTTATTGTGGATGGTGTAAAAGGTCACATTATGGTGTAAAACTAATTAACTGCACAACACATTGGGCATGAGCTGCCCTGGCGGAAATCAGTGCTCCCCGAGTGTTTTCTAGTTAATGGATGCAATGGAAACATTTTTCATCTCTAGTAACAGTGATTTTATATGTTCAGTCTTCAGAGGCTGTCAGCGTTAGAAATAAAGGACCTCGCGCTGCTAAAAAGAGTTCACTCCTGCTGTCGCACTGGAGTTTCGCTTTGTTTATATTTAAATACTACAACGTTCTGGCGTTCTGGCGGGTTTGAAGGGCGCCAAAACGAAAACACGCCAGAACGACAAATAAGCGCTTCCGTCCTTTCGTTTTGGCGTGTTGGCGCCTTCCGCTCAGCATGCACGCCAAAACGAAAGGACGGCAAATACTTTCTTTCTCGTATCGGCGCGCTTTTTGTCGTTCTGGCGTGTCGGCGCGTTGGCGTCCTTCAAACCAGCCAGAACGCCAGAACGACAAATTCGAGGCGCCAACACACCAAATAATGGGCACCAGAACTAGAGATTTATGTGTCTTGTTGTCGTTCTGGTGGGTACAAACTTGTCGTATTGGCGCTCTCACTTTGTCGTTCTGGCGTGTTGGCGCGTTTGAAGGGCGCCAACACGCCGACACGCCAAAACGACAAGTACCTTTATTTGTCGTATCGACGCGTATATTTGTCGTTCTGGCGTGTCGGCGTGTTGGCGCCCTTCAAAGGTGATACAGTGCTACAAATGTCACGTTGATACAGTGCTACAAATGTCACGGTCAAACCTCTGTTTGAGGGGCGTAGCTAGGTCGAATGAGAAACACACGGTAGAAGTTGTGAATTTATTTTGAGTCTTTAATTTAGTTTGTTTTTTGGAACTGCATACACATGTATTAATGAAGCTAATACATAGTATGTCTAGTATACAATTAGATCTACATAGCCTATGTATCGTATATATCGATTGTGAATTCTGATAAAATGGTACACTGTTTTCAGTAGCATAAACTAAGCTTTGTTGACCTCGGTTTGACTCTTTTGTGTTTCCCTTGTTATTTCAAGCTGATAATCTTCTTGCACGAAGCGTAGCGGACTTTATTGCATGATTTAAATCAGAATGTGTTTGTGTGTTCGTGCAATTTCCTGGTAAGCGTTTCGATTTATACGCATGTACTTATGAAAATATGTCTGGTTACGACCCTGTCTAATCTATACCTGAGTCGATACGTGTGCTTAATTGCATCCGTTTTCATATTATTCTATAAGTTTGAAAAAATGCAGTTGTCTGTCTGGAATATGTGCAACATTTGCTAAACAACTGAATAACATTTACATCTACAGATTTGCGACACCTTAACGATAGGTTGTTCGCGTAAAAGGCAAAACATAGGTCGTAATTTAATATGCGGTTAAAGAATAGTATACACATTCATATACACATTTGTCATAAGATGTGTTCGTGAAATGCATCTTGCGGTTTGGTTTCATTGCATTGCACTTGGTATATAAAAGAACGTATTAGATAGCATATGGTGGTAAGATGTTAGTGTACGCAATACAAAATAGATTTGGTAAACAACTAAGTTTTGCCTCAACACGGATATCTACAATCAAAACGCTGATACACGCTTGTAAACACTGGCACCACCTCTTTTTGGAGGTGAATGAAACTCTCAGAAGCTCAGAACTAATTTCCTGTTCTGAGCTCCACCTCGGTAGGTGCATTGGCTCAATTTTCATTCACCTCGAAAAAGAGGTGGAGCCAGTGTTTACAGGCCGTGTTATAGCGTATAGAAAGACTGTTGGCAAGAAAAGGAAAGAAACCAACTCAGGGGAAAAAGAGTGCAAAAAGTTTCTAATAGAAAGGACACATGTGTTTGAATGAACACATTGCTATACTCCCTACTTTCAATATGTTGGTAGATGTACGCGACATAGTTGTATGCAAAGTATGTAATGCAATCGCAGTAATATGCATATAACAATCAACGTTTTGACTACGGTAATTATTGCATGATGCAACCAGGAAAAACTTTAGCACATGCTAAAGAAAAATGATTACCCATTTCGGCATAATGGCTGTGTAGGACCACATTTTTCACAAATCACATTTTCACATCTGTGAAATAAAGGATCTCATTCTTCACAAGTGTGAAAATTTAGATCTTATTCATCACAGTCTTATTATTCACATTTTCAATGAAGTTTGTGATCGCATCCAGTTTTTTATATGCAATGAAATCATATTCTTCTGTGATCCTCACGCATACACCGTTTTGGGTCAATCACGTTCTTCAATGTGAAAAATATGATTTGTGAAAAGTATGACCCTACATGGCTCTTTTAACATTAGAGATTATGTGATGTATTTATGAATACTAGTTTACGTGGCCAATTTAACATTAGAGATTATGTGATGTATTTATGAATACTAGCTTACGTCGCCAATTTAACATTAGAGATTATGTGATGTATTTATGAATACTAGTTTACGTCGCCAATTTAACATTAGAGATTATGTGATGTATTTATGAATACTAGTTTACGTCGCCAATTTAACATTAGAGATTACGTTACCAATTTCAGACTATATTGGTATATATGGAGTTACAAGCTTTTACCATGCATCTGCACATCGTATATTGCGATAAACTTCGATAGTTTATACATGTATTTGATAGTTATATTATAGTGTGCGTAAAGTGTCGTCCCTGATTAGCCTGTGCAGTCCGCACAGGCTAATCCAGGACGGCACTTTCCGCCTTTATGGTATTTTCTGTTTCAAAAAGTCTCTTCTAAACATAAATCCACTGTAGGCGGAAAGTTCCGTCCTGAATTAACCTATGCAGACTGCACAGGCTAATCCGGGACGACACTTTACGCACATGCACTAAGCACGGTTTTCCACCGACACGCCCCAAATTTATTTAGACGGACAGAAGTGACTTCAATGATTCCACTAATAAAATGTACAGCACACAGAAGTGGGGTATCTTTTTAAAAACTACGAAAGCGGTGACTCGATTTAGACAACCTGTGTTCGAGGTTGTTTGGCAAACAGGATGCAATACCACGTGACTCGTGTTTGAATGAAATCAATTCATGAATTAATTTTGTTTCAACATGATGTTGTCCATGTAAAATATTTGTTGATTTCGATCAAAATGCACACTCAATTGTATATGTTATTATTATTGCATATAAGCCTCATCACTTGTATTTAAAAAAAAAGATATGTATTTTGGGCCGCTGGCCATTTGCTACGAAATAAACAGTATTGGTACCTACTGTTTTGGTAATTCAAGTATTGTACTCACCATCCGACATACCACGTCTTTTCACCGTCGCTGAAGTTCGCCCGAGCGTCCGACATGTTTAACATGTCGCCGAGAGTTTCGAAATCGGTCTTGTAGGGGAAGAACTGGCACTGATCTTCCACCGTCTTCAAGGCCCCTTCGGTCTCTGTGTACAGCTTCTTAAAGAATTGAAAGCTGAAAGTATCCATGGCCGTCCAATTGGCGATGGCGCCTTTTATGAGAACCGGAAGTCCGGCGTAGGCGTATTGCCGGATAAACACTTCCGACGTGATGTTGCGCTCTATCGGGATGCTGGTAACTCCCGCGCACATGTTGCACTTCATGATTGGACGCGCGACCTCCATCACGAAGTTATTATTGTCGAACACGCATCGCTCGCTCCGGATGCCCAGTTCTTCGATTAGCGACTCTTTGAAAAAGTACCCGCCGGCGGCGCAAACGACTCCGACCACTAGGAAAACCTTTAACAAATGCTTTGAGATTGCGTGTCTGACCTTGAGCACAGACTTGGAGTCAAGTCGAAGCAGACTTACTACTTTCACGGTAATGGATTCAACGGCTGACGGTTTGCCAGGGCCACTCGAGACGTCTGCTTCTAGTAACGTCGCTTTGATCTTTTCCGGTTTCACACCCTTAGTCGCATACTCCGTCTTAAGCTTTCTGAATTTATCAATTATTCTTTTACGTTTAGCTTCCATATTTATCTGCAGACACACCGTAAATGGCTATAAGACCGTTTGTTGTTTTTTTAATGCACTTCCTTACGTGTTCAGTCCAATAACTGCCCATGCACTGCGCCTTAAAGCTTTCAAGTTAATACCATCTGAGTCGGCGTCTATTGGAAATAAATATACCCCAAACATTAAACCTTTCATTCGTCACGTTTCACATCCATCGCCTTTACATTTAGATGAATATATAGATATTCGTTTTGTGCGTCACACTCCACTGAACACTGTTGCCTTCAAACATTTAACGTTTAAATGAACATCTACAAGCTTTATATGACCCCACGACAAGCACTGTAAAACGTATACATGTAATATAAAAAAAACAACTTGAAATATAGTTAACCAAATCAAAATTTTGATCGAAATAACTTTATCACCACATAACCGGAACAAAAATTAGTTTCGTATAGAAGGTTATATGACCTTATGACAAACACTGTTGAAGCTATAAACATTAAAATATTCAAATATGAATTAAAACAAATCCAGTAATTTAAATTTTATGATCACAATAATTATATGACCACATACCCGGAACAAAAATTAAGTTTGTGTCTATAATCCGTTAATGGTATTCCTGAACATTGCGTAGTATTGGGAAACATGTATATAGCTTGGCTAGTGTAGATTTTATCGTGCACCTCTATTGTACGTTTATTTGCCTTCTTTGGCATGGAGGTAACAAGGAACAATATAAGATATCAACCGAAACTACAGGACCGAGATAAAGTTAGATGGCTACTTTAAGAGCTTTTATTCTTCTTCATTAACAATTTTGCTCAAACACAGCTGAAAAACTTGTTTTTGTAATCGTAGAGAAAGGAATTATGGTTGTGACCCAACGGTTTACGTAGTATTTGCAATATTAGTTATCTGTGCTCAATCAACAAACTCACACTGACACTTTTAAAACTTTGTCAGCTTTTTTATTTTAAGACAAACTATTTATTTATTCCTTCATTCACTCATTTATTCATTCATTCGTTCGTTCATTCATACTTTTATTTGTTCATTCATTCATATTCAGTCATATTTACTCATATAAATTCAGATTCATTCACATTAACTCATATTCATTAATTTAAATGCTTCCGAAATATATTGTGTTTTCACAAACAAATGTGAAAATAAATTCTATGAAAATAAATGTCTTTGCTTCAACAACTTTAAACATGACGACGTTTAAAAACTCAGTAATAAATACATAATATTATATTTAACATTCCCCTGACATCATATGAACATCAGCTACATGTTTGCCATTTTAAGGAAAGGCTAAATTGTATCCTGGTACGTACATAAAACGAGATGTTAACAACATGTATGTTGATTTTAACGCTCATTTGCGAATCGTTTTAATGGAAATCTCGCATTCGACCACATATCGTTACAGCGTAATTTCGTGCGATATAAGTCCATTATGGTGTTTTCTTTGCTTTTGACCTTAATTGCAGACGAAATGAAATCTCGACATATTGTAAAAGTCTTGTTTCCGTTACCATGGAAATGTTGCTGGCTTTACATGTGTGGGCTGGTATTCACACAGCTCCTACGGGAAATCTGAAGTTATAAAGTGAACATCTCAGGTACAATTTTCTATGTGAAAACCAACGTCTTCTTGTGTACAAAAGGTAAATTATGAAACACCAACGGAATATTTTTTATCTAGTTTATATTTTTCCAGTTTAAAACATTTTAATATAACATGACCTTAACGTGAAACAACCGCAGACTAAATGAATTTCATGAATTAAAGAAGATCACTTTCCTAAGGAGGTTTGTGAACACGGACCCAGATGTGAACACGGACCCAGATGTGAACACGGACCCAGATGTTCATTAGTCTGGTCGTCATTTCTAAATGCATTGTTGTTCAACTAAAAGCAGTGTACCTTCATAATATTGCCTTATATGCATACACATTCTATACATTCAGTTATTATCTTAGTTTTAGTTTAAACGTATTTATTTTAGCTATATTGCATCGAAAGCCTAAAGCTTATAGAGACACTCTCGAGTCCGTTTCCTGGGTAGAGCCATTACTTGGTGTCTATGGGGGAGATCTTGAGAACGCTCCCAGAGTGGGGGTCGAACCCGGGACCTCCAGATCGCTAAGCGGACACCATATCCTCAACGCTACCGCGAACTCTTATTATTAATAAATAATAATATACATACTATCACAGTATTCCCGCGGACTACAATCCAAATACCTTTAATGTATAGAAGTTATTATCTTCGACAAGGAGGTTATGTTTTTGCTGGCGATGGTTTCTTCGCCTGTTTGTTAATTAGGCCATACCAATTTGATTCTATTTTTAGCGTCCTCGCGCTGGTAGGTTTTCGGATGCCTGAACGGAAAAAACTACATTTTTGACAATGTAAAATTCAAGACCTATATGACATGACATGACTTCAGCCTGAACTTGAGCAAAATGAATTTCATGTGTTTTTACCAATATTTGTTTTAAAAAAAGTGTGCAACTTGTCAATTTACAGTTAAACTACTCTGTTAAAGTAGGTTTCCAATATGAATATTATATATAATAGTTTTGCAAGTAAACATTTGCTTTAGCTTGTACCACTGCCACGAATAAGGTATGAACAAAAATGTGTTTTTTATCGACGTTTTGTTTGTTTTCTCCTGCCTGGTTGGTAGGTTTTGAAAAATCATGGGGACGCTTAACATAGAATCAAATGTGTACGTCCTTAGCATTTTTTACGCAAACACGTTATGATCGGATGTGCTTCGCATTTTCTTTGATGGTTGAAAATAAGCCAATGCCAAAATTATTAGATTTTGGCGGTGATCCCGATCACCGTCTGGATCCAGGGGTCTTTTGAATGATTCGTTATCATTGGCAGAGTATTCAGGACTGGTACTATTAATCTATTACTGGCAAATACAATTGACGGCGGGCTGCACAGGCTGATCCGGGATGACACTTTACCAACATGCATTAAGACCGGGTTTCCCAAATCACGCCTCAATTGTTGCGTATAAGTGAACGTAGTTGCCTATCTTGGCGTAAGTCTGCCATCTCCAAGTCCTTTCCATTGATTTGTTAACCCCTCTATACCCTGAGTATTTTAAACGTTGCTGATAATGTAGGCTGATCACATGAACGCGCATGCGTGCCCTTGATAAAAAAAAAAATAATGTGAGTTATTTATACTTATTTACTTTTTCAATTTATTTTTTGTGTTTTTTTTTTAAGTATTCATCTTATCCACATTTTCGTTAAACCGACATGAAAATTGGTTTACTCATTTATTTGTTTCCCATTTAACAATAATAATCTGCATAATTTCTTTGTTTTACGTTCTTCTCTGGAAACGTTGCAAAGTCGTAGAAAAACCCATTAATTCTCAGCGTACATGATTTAATTTTCTACTCTTGAAGGAGCGACATGGCATACAGGTGGCATGTGTATGTTTAATTTTAATTCGTGGCCACGACTGAATATCACGTGGCCACGAGTTATTAAATCGTGGCAACGAGTTATTATGTCGTGGTCACGAATTATTAAGTCGTGGCCACGAGTTATTTTGTCGAGGCCACGAATTAAAAAGTAACATAATATTAAGTCGTGGCCACGAGCTATTATGTCATGGCCACGATATATTAAATCGCGGCCACGAGTTATTAAGTGGTGGCCACGAGTTATTAAGTCCTGGCTACGAGTTATAATTATGTCGTGGCCACGAATACAAAAAAACAACACACACACACACTCATGACATCTCTATGCCGCCGTACCATTGCCTGCAAGTAACAGGTTCAAATTTCCGTACATCACAAAGACAGCCTTTCGCTCGTAGTGGGTTTAACTGAAGACACTCGGAATCATGACTTTATTGTTTCTGGAAGTAGCTATGTAGGACCATATTTTTCACAAATCATATTTTTCACACATGTGAGTCCATTTTTTGATATGCACTCAAATCATATTCTTCACACATGAAAAAAACTGTTCAAAATTTCAAAAAAAGTGATTTTTCTAAATCATAATCCTATTTTTCACACTGTATATGCCCGAAAAACAAACGGGATGATTTACGGTACGGTACAGTATGCATGGTATGGTACGATATGGTACGGCACGGTACCAGACGGTTTAGTATGGTACGACTTGGTATGGTATGACATGGTATGGCGTGGTATGGCATGGCATGTACGGTATGTTTTTTAATGCTATGTACCGTATGGAAATGTACGGCACTGTACAGTACGGTACGGTGCGGTGCGGTACGGTAAGGTACGGTAAGGTACGGTACGATACGGTAAGGAACGATATGGTACCGTACGATACGATACGGGAGGTACGGTACGCTACGCTACTGTACTGTCCAAACGTACGTACTAACATGTGGGGTGGTTCTAATAAGATCATTATATGATCGTCCGTGTATACGTATATTCTAGTTCGGGCGGACGTATGCATGGTTATTTTGGTTTTAATAATCCAAAATAGGACGTGTCTTTGTACGTACGTTAAGATGCATGCATTGGTTAATATCCCAATATAAAGATGAACGTTCGTATGAACGTACGCGAGTACATATACATTTATATCTCCTAATTAGACCGTACAAACGTATTGACAAACGATTAAGCGCATGCACACACAAGTAGCTCATAAATACACGGTGCATATTGGTCACCGCATACTGCTGAAATAAAATTGGAATGCACAGTATACTTCGTGGAAAAAGTGGTTAAACAGGCACGATATATGTGTATTTAAATTCAAATATTTAGCAATCCATATACTATATGATAAAACCACAAGATGCACGGAACAAAATATGATTTAAGCCACATATGAACATGGAGAGTAAGTTGGTTCCTTGTTCCTTGTTCCTTGTTCCGTATTCGAACAAGGAACAAGGAACAGTTCCTTATTCAAACTAAATATATTTGATACAAACTATTTAATAAAGAAAATACACACAATTGTTGAGTATATAAAAACAAAGCCAAATATAAAATAAATCATTATATACTTCACGAATAAGGAATAAGGAACCAGTTCCTTATTCCTTATTCAAACCGAATGAGGAACTGGCATTTTCTAAATTAAAATACATTTATAGTGAACCAAAGTGGCAACATACATATGAAAAATCATTGTATATATATTGAGAATGATAAAATATTTATTATAACAAATTTCAGCTTAGTTTAGTAATTGAAAACCCAGTTCCTTTTTCGCGGCCGAATCAGGAACAAGGAACCAGTTCCTTATTCCTTATTCAAAACCGAATAAGGAACTGGCATTTTTTTTAACTTAAAAAAAACAATAGTTATAATGAACCAAAGAGGGCCACATACATATGAAAGTCATTGTAAATATATAAATAATTATAAAATAGTCATTGTAACACATTTCAGCTTAGTACAGTAATTGAAAACCCAGTTCCGTTTTGGCGTCCGAATCAGGAACAAGGAACCAGTTCCTTATTCCTTATTCAAATTGAATAAGGAACTGGCATTTTTTAACTTAAAAAATGTCTATAATGAACCAAAGAGGGCCACATACATATGAAAGTCATTGTAAATATATAAATAATTATAAAATAGTCATTGTAACACATTTCAGCTTACAACAATAATTGAAAACCCAGTTCCTTTTTGCTGCCGAATCAGGAACAAGGAACCAGTTCCTTGTTCCTGATTCAAACTGAATAAGGAACTGGCTTTTTTTACATTAAAACATATTTAAAATGAACCAAATTGGGCCACATACATACGAAAATCGTTGTGTATACATGTAGAATAATAAATTATATATTACAAAACATTTCTATTTACTTCAGTAATTGAAAACCCAGTTCCTTTTTCGCGGCCGAATCAGGAACAAGGAACCAGTTCCTTGTTTGTGATTCAAACTGAATAAGGAACTGGCTTTTTTTACATTAAAACATATTTAAAATGAACCAAATTGGGCCACACACATATGAAAATCGTTGTGTAGACATGTAGAATAATAAATTATATATTACCAAACATTTATATTAACTTCAGTCATTGAAAGCCCAGTTCCTTTTTGGCGGCCGAATCAGGAACAAGGAACCAGTTCCTTATTCCTTATTCAAATTGAATAAGGAACTGGCATTTTTTAACTTAAAAAATGTCTATAATGAACCAAAGAGGGCCACATGCATATGAAAGTCATTGTAAATATATAAATAATTATAAAATAGTCATTGTAACACATTTCAGCTTACAACAGTAATTGAAAACCCAGTTCCTTTTTGCTGCCGAATCAGGAACAAGGAACCAGTTCCTTGTTCCTGATTCAAACTGAATAAGGAACTGGCTTTTTTTTTTTACATTAAAACATATTTAAAATGAACCAAATTGGGCCACATACATATGAAAATCGTTGTGTAGACATGTAGAATAATAAATTATATATTACAAAACATTTCTATTAACTTCAGTCATTGAAAACCCAGTTCCTTTTTCGCGGCCGAATCAGGAACAAGGAACCAGTTCCTTGTTCCTGATTCAAACTGAATAAGGAACTGGCTTTTTTTTTACATTAAAACATAGTTAAAATGAACCAAATTGGGCCACATACATATGAAAATCGTTGTGTAGACATGTAGAATAATAAATTATATATTACAAAACATTTTTATTAACTTCAGTCATTGAAAACCCAGTTCCTTTTTCGCGGCCGAATCAGGAACAAGGAACCAGTTCCTTGTTCCTGATTCAAACTGAATAAGGAACTGGCTTTTTTTACATTAAAACATATTTAAAATGAACCAAATTGGGCCACATACATATGAAAATCGTTGTGTAGACATGTAGAATAATAAATTATATATTACAAAACATTTCTATTAACTTCTACACAACGATTTTCATATTAAATAGTTTGTACCAAATATATTTAGTTTGAATAAGGAATAAGGAACTGTTCCTTGTTCGAATACGGAACAAGGAACAAGGAACAAGGAACCAACTTACTCTTCTTCATATGAACGTTCAATTTTAGTAAAATAGTGCTAGCATGGTGAAGATCTCGGTCAAAAACAAGTACCTGTATTGAATGATGTGCATAATTCGCATTTAAACCTTGAGTTTTAATTTAAAGTTTATAGTTCCAAACGTATTTTTTCACCAAAAACACAGTGATAAGATAACAGTAACTTAAATGTGCTTCTATCACACGCAGTATAGCCAAAATGGAAAAGAAATCTGAATATATATCTGAAAATTCACTTCATGAATAAAAGACATGGACACTTTTTCACTTCGTCTATGACGAGGGACGATTTTCAGGAAAATGTGTTGTAAGAATTTATAGTAGCGATATCCACTGTGTTCCGTAGAACTAAAACTATTGTCAAATAATGATGAAAACCCGGAGAAATTAACATTTTCTTGCACTGCACTATGTTTTTTTTTGTCCACAAGTATGCGGTGCCCATCCATTCATTATGAAAGTAACTTAGTTGTATTACATCAGTATACGGTGACCCTATACACCGTGAAACAGGGCTTAGTTTCTCATATTCATTATTGATGACAATACTGATGATGACGTTAAGTATAATGATAATAATGTTGATGACGAAAATAATTATGATGACGATGGTGACGATTATGAAGATGACGATGGTGACGATGGCTACGATAGTGACGATGGTGACGATGATGATGATGATGACGATGACGATGATGTTGATGATGACGATGGTGATGACGATGGTGATGATGATGATTACTGTATAATTATGCTCCAAATAATGATTTCATTGCTTGTCGCGATACAATTTCACCATAAAATATGTGAAAAATGTGATCCGTACGCATACCCCCTTTTTGACCAGTCACATTCTTCACACTTACAAATGTGAAAAATGAGATCCTATTCTTCACAGGCGTGTGAAAAATATGATTTGTGAAAAATATGATCCTACATAGCTATATTTATTTCACTCGTGATCATGATAAAAAAAAGATATTTCATAGAAAATACATATTTTCTATGAAAACTCGTGAAATAAAATACGCTCTTAGATCCATGTTCCGAAATCAACAAACTTTATCCTCTATGTACATGGCTAGCCATGTGACATGGTATTAAGATTTCACGTAAGTAAATGATGTGTGAAATGTAGTTAATTAAGACGTACAATGTACAATGCTTATTACATAGCGTAAACGTACATGTATTTTGATGTCATTTGCACGTGCAAATTGATCAGTTCGTAATAAAAACTATAAAAATTATATTTAATGTTTCATCGTAGTAGCAAAACTTAGCCGATCAATGCATTACTATATAGAATGTTGTGTGCGTGCTTCAAACCGAAAAGTTAAGAGAAATACCTATATTTTGTCTATCAAATATAAAAACCTAGATTAAATACTATATTTTGCTAATGTCCGTCAACAGTCACTTTACTGAAGTCGATGTTTAAGACACATGGAATGGTTTTATGAATGTGCTGAGTTTGAATTCATCCACATGTTTACATTAAAACAAACTCCATACATGAACACCATAATTTACTATGTTCAATCATATATAGCTGAAACTTCTAAATTATATACAAAAACTTCTAAATTATACACAACAATTTACAATTTTTCAACAAGAAAACTAAGTCAAACTGAAATTGATGTATTGTTGAGGGGTTTCAAATTTACACCTACACCTAAACATAAAAATAACTCTTTTGAACTAATTAAAGATGTAGATGAATTTCATAGATCTCTAAGACTTAAAGAATATTTCTTTAATAAGAGTGATAAAAATAAAAATGAAACTTTAGAACAATATATTGACACGACTCGAACACTTTGCTTTCAGCATTCTCAATTAGAAAATAGCACTAAACACATAACATAACACTAAAACAAAGAAAAGCTATAAATTCACTTGCAGAAGACAAATCAATAATTATAAAGGAGGCAGATAAGGGTGGCTGTGTAGTTATTATGAACACAGATTTTTATAAAATAAAGATTGATTTTAGAAATGCTCAATAATGTAGAATACTATAAACAAATCCCAGATAATGATAGTCATATCACGCTTTCTAAAATACGTAACTTACTCAAAGAAAATAGAAAACTTACAAAAGAAGAAGAAGACTTCTTATTAAATTTTGAATGGAGAACAAGCTCATTTTATGGACTTCCACAGATTCATAAAAGTAAAAGAATTCAACATGTAGTTAAAAATAGTAATTCAGAATATATTGAGTTAAATGACCGAGATGACTTAACTTTTCGTCCAATAGGCGCTGGCCCAAACTGTGAAACTAGTCGATTAAGTAATTTATTGGATATTCTCCTGAAACCATTTGTACAATATGTCGACAGTAACGTAAAAATTAACATAGAATTTCTAAAACATGCACCTACCCAAGTTCCAGAGGACACAATATTAGTATCTTTAATGTAATTAATCTATACTCTAATATACCACATGTTTTGGGGCTAGAAGTTATTGATTATTGGATTCAAACATACCCTGAATCACTTAATGAACGCTTTTCACAACAGTTAATTAAAGAAAGTATACAATTAATTCTTGAAAATAATAACTTTTATTTTGATGACAAATACTACAACCAACCTAAAGGAACAGCAATGGGTACAAAATTCGCCCCAACGTACGCTACTTTAGTGATGGGATTCTTAGAACAAAAACTTGATTCACAAATTGAATCAATATATGATAATGAATTTATCTCTTTTATAAAAACCTACTGGAAACTATATCTGGATGATTGCTTTATTTTCTGGGTAAAATTTCCTAATGAACTTCAAAGATTTTACACTATTTTAAATAACTTACATACAGATATCAAGTTTACTATACAAACAAGCACGCTTGATATTCCATTTCTTGATATATTAATTGTAAAAAACATCAGGGACATTTATACTGATATATATTACAAGGAAACAGATTCTAAACAATACCTAATTTTCACATCATTTCATAGTAAACACAGAAAGATTAATATTCCAATCAATTTAGCAAAACGCATTTGCACTATAGTTTCAAATCATGAACTTAAATTAAAACGTTTAGGTGAACTGGAACTTTCCCTTTCACAAAGATGTTATCCAAAATCAGTTATAAATAAAGAAATTCAAAAAGCCCTTTCAATCCCTCGAAATTAATTACTTTCAAATTCAACAAAAGAAAATAATAATATAATTCCTTTATATAACCCTAAGAATAAAGAAATATTTGGCGTTCGTAAAAACAACACATACATTTAAAAAACGGACTCTGTTATGAACAAAATAATTTCAGATAATATAATAATAAACTGCAAAAGACAGCCACCAAATTTAATACGTCTACTAACTAAATCTAGCTTTTCCTCTCAAGAACCTCGAGTAACCAAATGCAGTGACTATAGATGTGCCCTCTGTTACTATATTATTGAAGGAAATTCATTTAATTTTAACGGTAAACTGTTTATTATAAAAACGAATATGTCGTGTGATGTTAAAAATGTTATTTATGTATTAGTATGCAATGGATGCCAAAAAAATTATACTGGACAAACTGGCGATAAACTTAGACATAGAAGATCTGTTCGTGAACAACAAATGCGAGACCCCTCAACAAGACAGATGCCTTTAAGTAAACACCTGGATAAGTGTTCTTCATCTGAACCGACATTTCAAATTTTTCCTTTTTATAAAGTATTTTCGGACAGTGTTTCAGCTAGGTTAGCGAAAGAGCAATATTGTATTCATATTATTTAAACCACAATTAAAGACGTCATAATTGAAATGACGTTATCTCTATGACATTTTGACATTATGATATATAGTATTATGCCCTGATGAGCTTTGTCGAAACGCGTTGGCTATATTGTTAATATATATTTATAATCCCATGTAACTTGTTTGTACTTTTCATGAGATATATATATATATATATATATATATCTCATGAAAAGTACAAACAAGTTACATGGGATTATAAATATATATTTCCTTTTATTTCCTTTTGCACTATCTATTATATATATATATATATATATATATATATATATATATATATATATATATATATATATATATATATATATATATATATATATATATATATATATATATATATATATATATATATATATATATATATATATATATATATATATATATATATATATATATATATATATATATATATATATATATATATATATATATATATATATATATATATATATATATATATATATATATATATATATATATATATATATATATATATATATATATATATATATATATATATATATATATATATATATATATATATATATATATATATATAATAGATAGTGCAAAAGGAAATAAAAGTTACAATGAAACGAATAAATTGCTTGTATAATATTCATAGTCTGAGTAACTTAGTCAATATGTTTGTACACTAAAAGTATAAAGTTAGTTTCAAAGTCGGTAGGGCATGACTTATGTGTATCCTAGGGGTAGATCGGTCCGATTATCACTCCATTGAATCTCTTCAACCTTCACGGTCTCTTAACTTCTCTCACGAAAACGTTATCATGACAATTTTTGTAAACCAAACTATTAACGCGCTTAGTCATGCGCATTAAAATGTTTTTCGTGACGACTTTACAGCTTTTTATCTATCGCATCTGTAACGTATCCGGGTTGAAATCCATTTGGTAGGTGATTTAAGTATGAAAACAGCAACCATTTGCTTGTAAACTGCCAGTCTCTTTAAATCGACTATTGAAATATATGAAAATGATACATACGTACCGGTATTTCAGTTTTAATAACACTATTTACAACGAGATGAAAAGATACTATCAACTAGTGTTTAAAGCATGTCTCGCTGCCTTTGGGCTACGAATACCGCGGCGCATATGCGGCGTACGATGGATGCGTATACGGTCACTGACACGGACACGTATAACGAATCAAGCTTTCATGCAAAAGCGGCCTCAGGCGGTAAACATCGACTGGCTACGGCAGAGACTGTTATATAGCAGACCTCCCATTCAGAGACTTGCTAAGCGACTTTGCTTCTCTCCTTTTCAGAGACTTAATGCGCGACTGACTCACGGAGACTGGCGGACCACTCCCACCCTCCCTGACCTTCCACGAACCAGTGACTTCCTGTCTTCTGAATAACAAGAAGTGAGAACCATGGTACCTGGTCCCCCTGGACTATAGCCCAGTATTAGCTGCTCGAGGGCAGGGGTATCATTGGGCACCACCCAACTTGTTGTCGCCAGGTTTTGGTTTAGAAAGCCAAAGTGGTGTTTCGTTATTTGAAGCCAAAATCTGCCGCTTGTGGTCAGGAAAGGATGGCCCGCCATCCCCTTTCGGGGACTTAAACTTCAACCTTTATCACAAGCGCAGAAAACCCCATTACATAGATAAAGATATTTACCGCGCTGTTCTGTCCGCAAGTGGTGATCCTTACACACGTCGCCGACAGAAGAGGACGGCCAAGATCCGTATAAAGATGTTTCTTTTCTTTGGCGGCCGGACATTGGCCACACTGTCTTCGTCTGACGGATCCATGTTCTGTTCTATGGCATTCCCCGCAGGTAGGCCGCCATCTAAAGTAGAATTCTCACTCCTGAGCAAATCGGCCTTTAGCAGTTCGTCAGATCCAATCAAGGCGCAGGGTAACGCGGTAGGCATAGACCGGCTACGGTAGATTTGCCTGGGCAGAGACCTTCTTTGTCCAAGCGCTGGCAAAGAATCGCTCCTCCGCTTTGGAGACTTGCAACGCAGCCTAGAATCTCTTCCCTTCGGAGACTTGCTGTGCGGCCTAGCGTCTCTCCCTTTCGGAGAATTGCTGCGTGGCCTAGCATTCTTCCCTTTCGGAGACTTGCTGTACGGCCTAGCATCTCTCCCCTCTGGAGACTTGCTGCGCGACCTAGCATCTCTCTCCTCTGGAGACTTACTGCGCGGCCTAGCATATCTACCCTCTGGAGAATTGCTGCGCGGCCTAGCATCTCTCTCATTTGGAGACTTGAGATTTCCTTCGGAGATTTCTGGTTGGCTTAGCATCTCTTCTCTTCGGAGACGTGCTGCGCTCCATAGACTCTCTTTCGCACGACTTCCAACAACAAAATCCCATGTTTACTGTTCGCTGTTTTATCATAAAGTGATGCAAAATGTCAGTTTTTCTCGATATTTATACTACCCACACTGTGACGTCAAATTCCAAACACAACGTCACGTCCTGGAAAGCAAAAAGGGACGTTGACCAATATTTGTGTTTCTTACGAACCGTATTCTACTTTTTGCATTTTATTAGTGAGCAAATATGTGCGTTTGCATATATGAATTAAAAGATATTGAAATGACGATTCTAAAAATGTATAATAATATAAAATAAATGTATGTGTGAACACAATTATCGGAATTAACTTCGGTAATCTGTATAAAACTTGAAAAAAAATATTCACGAAAATATCTCAATTTTAAAATATTTAAGGCATTTTCACGCATGTTTATATTATCAAATATATCCATTTAATATAAATGCCAAGTTTCATATATAACTTGATTCATTGCAGCATTCTATGTTGAATAAAGGTGCTTTTTATGGTCAAAAATGCTAAGAAAGAAACATACATAGAATTGGTTCGCCAATGACGTTAATTACGTCGCATTCAAAGCAAACGTCAAAATTGCAGGAAACCAATTTGGCGCCAAAACGTACGACGTCAAATGACAACAAAAGCATTCAAAACATTTATGTTGTCAAAAAGGTAAATTTATAAACATGTGTTTAATATTTGCTAGTATAAAGGGGCTATGTCAATGAAAAAGGCCTTAAGGGGGGGGGGGGGTAATTTCTTTAAAAAAAAAAATCTGAAAATAAGATATTAATATAAATAAGGTTTATATAAGCATGGAAAAAAATGTTTTCGCATTCTGAAATAAATATATCGATTTATAATACGGCTCGTGTTTTGGCCCTTTTTACGTTTACATTTTGACGTCAGAATTGTATTTTGTGTAACCATAGTGTACACACGTTCATACACAGCAGAATAGCAAATTTGTTTAAAGCGCTGTCTACTGTCATTTCTTCGTACATGTACTTAAGTTGCTCCAAAGTCGTGAGTTCGATACCCTCTTGGGGTTTTAAATTTTTTTGCACACATTTTTGCTGATTAGTTTTATCAAATATAACTTACGTATTATATGATTCATTCTTTATTTAATGTATATGTCGTCGTAGATCTATAGCGCACTTCTATCATCTTATTGCGTTTGTAATTTTCTTTGACATTAACGTCACTTTAAAAACGGCATGTTACCGTAAATAAACATATTTAACAAACAGCTATATTGTTACCTACATCTTTTTTCTACTTTCTCTTTTTCTTTTTTTTCATGAATTATTTGTAATGCAGTTCTTTGTGGTATTATATATTTGATACTCGATCATCTTTTTTGTGATTTTGTATTCCGACTGAATTTAATAATTTATTATTTAATATATCAGTACTATAATGCTGAATAAATTTAATATATATTGTATGTTAATGTTTATTGATATAGTGCCTATGTGTTTGTGATTTTTTTTATTTTTGAATACTTGTTAGTGTTATTTTCGGAAAATAGTTTTATAGCTTATGTTTTTACTTGTTATAAAAGTAAAGTAAAGTAAAAAGTAAAGTGTTTGTTTATTATAGTGTCACCCCTCGCGATTAAGGGCCAGCCAGTTTTGACTTATGAGACACCTTTACTGATGAACATCTTTACTCCCGATTCCTATCTTATATGCCGGGCGCTTGGCAGGAAGGCAATCGGTACCCCTTGATTTAACTAGCTGCTGGGTAGGCAACCGGCCATATCAGAACTCGCCCTGTGTAGGACTCGAACCTTCGACCTCCCGCTCCGTAGGCGAACGCCCTAACCACTAGGCCACGGAGACGGTATATACAAGCCGACGTAAAATGGAGTTTCTTGTATCTTGTATCTTTATCGGACAGACAGTTGGTTCATTTACGTTTACCAAATCGTCACTTGGTTCTCTCTCCAGAATCATTTTCATAGGAAGAACCAGTACTTATTGTCTTCAAGGAAAGTCACTTTAACACTTCATCTGCGTGGATCATCACCAGACCTCCCGACTTTATGTAAGAGATCATATTCAATACGAATTCGCCAATCGCGGCGACGTTGAAGTTGTATTAGTTTAAACCCTCTTCCTTTTCAATCCGATAAGAACGCTGAGAAAACAATTAATTTAATATATGTTGCAGTTCCGAGGTCTGTTATCTATGAAACCATACGGTTAATTGGTAGATTCTACATGTACGTGTTTGTGACTTTTTTTTTTTTTATTCTTACGGTATACCGAATAAACGGCAGCTGTTTCTAAAACTTTCGTTGACGCTTGACTTCAGTAAGAATGAAATATTATGTGACAACAAATGACTGCATATACGAATTTTTTTTCGATTTTTTTTCTGTCTGTAATAACTTTGAAAACCACAAAAAGCCATACACGCACCAGTGAATAATTACTCAATGATTGTCGATGATTGTCGAATAAGACGACATCATATTAGATGCGAATAACCATTGTTACATTTAGTAAGTTTTAAGTACACATATACATCTGCATTTGTGATTTTCTGATTGTAATATATTTGACAAGTATGACATTCTTTAAATGTATGCGATTCTGTAAGAACAGTGTTTTGTAACCTAATCCTAACGTTTGGTTGTGATTAACCTTTATAAATAATTTTACGTTTAAATTAACTTTTAAGTATAAATTCATTTAAAATAATTATTATTGTATTGTTTTTCAAAAATAAGTTTTAATATAGAAAAATCATATTCGTAACAAAATCCCATAAGTCACATTTCCGGTGAAATAGTTTGAAAATGGACGAAACGCTTGGTCAAAAAGTGAAATAAATACAGAAACTGGAATATATAAAAGTAACAGCTTCTTATGACTGCACTTTTTGACAAGAAGTTGTTATTTTGTATATAAAAGTTTGTTAAAACTAAAAAAAAATATGTTGAATTGTTATGAAAAGAAGAAATATTAAACGTTACTAGGAAAGCTTTCAGAATGTTCAATCATCAATGCTCATAATCAGTACACAGTTCCCATTAACAGACGACTTTTTTGTTATCCAAATTATAACACATTTACAGTTCGTCATCTTAAACTAAGCTGAGGTGAACTGACTTTGTTTTATATACAATACAAGTGATGAAATTCTTATAAACAAATCGTAAATAAAACGCTTAATTTTGTGACGGACTGATTCAGTGATTGTCAGTGACTCTTGCCTGTGCATTGTGTGTTTCTTGATTTTCAGATAGCAAATTGCTATTGAAATATGGCGGTCTACTTTGACCACCGCCTTGACACAGAGAGGTTGGGCATCAACAATGATGTGTCTTGGTTCAGTGGCAACCCATTACTTGCAGTGACATCCTACAGTGATGAAACTGGTGGTGCTGTTAACTTGTTTCTGGAGGAGGTCTGTTCCATACTTTTGCCCCTGTCAATATTTTGCCCGGGGGGGGGGGGGCTGCGGGCAAACCCAGGGGGAATTTTACTAATTGTAATGATGTATCAAATGGCCCTGGGGGCAATAACCTGGATCTAAAATCCGAACAAAGTCTATTTCCCGAGACTCTGAATCATTCGGCATATCAAATTCCCACCGGTTGGGAAATGCTTTCAGTCTAAACTCCCATATGCCGCTCCCCACCCGTGGGGAAAATATTCACAGATGCATTTTCAAGACACCTTAACTATGGCATACATGCTATATGTCCCGGATCGTCCTGGATTGTCTGGGAAATGCAGTTGCAGTCCCCGGAATTAGTTCATATGTCCCGGAAATCATAAAAACTGTGCATACCTATATTAGATTAACTTTTGACAGACCATTGATCCCCTAATTTGTCCCCAAGGCAATTCATACCAGATTAGTCAACATGTCATAAACCAGCAATTAACAGCAGTTGTCAGGCTGCATTCTTAAGCCTGTTACAGGTGCAAAGCTGAAAACAAAATGGCGGACATCATCTGTGAATGCTGAGTTCATTGTTTGCTATGTACTTATTTTTAAACTAAACTGAAAACAATGTTTTTATTCTTTAAACAATGTTAATCATCATAATAATGATTACAAGTTTTCTGAACTCAATTTAAAAATGTCATTTCCGTCAGACAAGGCATGTAATGATGTAGCGAAACTGAAAGTGAAAGTAGAAAATCAGTGAAAGATAAATGTCCTGAGTAAATGTGAGTGGATACTTATATAATAATAATTATTATAACTGATTCAGATAACACAGGGGTTTTCTGCACTTTGTTTTATGACGCTAGAAATAATATATTTAAAGTTTAAGCTGACAGTTAAAAAACTAAACTGACAGTTAAATATCAATAATATTGGCAATGTGTGTTAAATGTAGTTTGATGAATGACCCCCAAAAGTTTCAAATGTCCGCCAAAATCCCAGACATGGGGGTCATTGTGACCCCCATTTTCAGAATTCAAGGGAAAACCCTGTATACATGCACAGGGTTCCCTCTGGCTTTTGAAAAGTTATCGCTACTTTTTTTCGCCAAATTTGAAAACCAGTTTGGAACCAATTAGGCATCTAGTGTTTTTTATCTAGACCTATTCAGCGCGGCGCTGCGCCATGCCCTTTTATTGATCCGCCACCCTGCCCGTTTCAAAGGCAATTAGCGCCTCGTGCCCTCTTATTTATCGACTGCATTTAATGAGGGCCCTTAGTGATGGCATTTAATGGTATATTAATCAGTGACCAACTGAGCTTATGAGTTAGTGTAAAGATAGGCCTACATGAGAAACATGCTGATTTTGTTATAAAAATGTGCGTAAATCTTCTGCTTTTAACAGCCTCGTATTCATATGCAATTTCTAACATGTTTCTGTTTCCTCAGTATTTATGATCAACGTGATAACAAAGGGCAGAAAGCGTATAAATGTAGACTCAATGTGGTCTTTATCACTAATTGTGAAAAAAATACATGTGTATACAATATTTCTTCCAATCATAAACAAAAATCCCTGAAAAAACGATTTGCCGAACTAGCTATTATTTCGGAAAAACATATTCGGATACTATATTCAATCCGAATTGCAGAGTTCGTTTTCTAAATTTTCTATCTTGACCTAAGCTTTTCATCATTAATCTAAATATTAGCAGCAATGTCATCATCAACAACATATAAACCATAAGTAAAAATACAAATATTTCCTACAATAAAAGAAGATGAAAATAATAAGATGTAAAAAAAAAAATGTGGATACTTTCAAAACAAAACACTTATTTATCCAAAAATACATTTTATTATTGAAAAAGGTAAATAAACCAAAAATCAATCTGACAAACCCAATAAAATGTTATAGGGTTTGGGCATTTTTGTACGCCTAAGCATGATTTTGACTTGCCCATAAATAGTTTTAGTTTGACAGTTGTCAATAAGTTTTCATGTATGATTGCCTAATTTGCACATTTTCTTATGAATAATAAATTAATTGTCTAATCTTTGCAATACTATAACTTGACAATAATACGAAGCAGTAATAATGGAAAATGAAAATTTGTTATTTGACCTGAAAAAAACAACATCAAACAGGTAAAATAAATCAGTCAGTAATTTAAAATGTACATGTATTAGTGGTTTGAAATATTACTTCAGGAAAAAAAAACGTGTTATAACCTAATGTGCCCTTTTTAGCAGTGTCACCACGCACAAAATGCCCTTTTTCCAAGTCAAGCGCCGTGCCCCTCTGCCCTTCTAGATTTAACACTAGCATCGCACATAATTTGTAAAGGTGAAAGGCCAAGCTGGTAATAAATGTTATTTATTCTTTAGTAACATAGTTTTAGCCATAACAAATCAACTTCTCATATCAGTTTTCATAATTAAGGCTTTTGTAAGCGAGTAAAGCATAAAAGACAACAGGATTTTGCGCATATTTCTATCGATACGCCATTTTGTTTCAAACCGGAAATGATGTATATTCTTCCCAACGCGTTAATTGTTTTATATATAGACTGTAAAAATAACTTCAAAACTCACGTTATTTCACTAAGTTACAATAACCTATGACACAATTTATATTAAGTAGGATTTGTCAGATAAATATAGGTTCAAAAAACACATTGAAATGTAAGTATTTGGCAATATTTGATAAAAAAAACTACACATAGTCCTTACTTTCTTCGTCTTAGACATCTGCTGTAGGGATCGTTTACTTAGTGCCACTTTGTGTTATCAACTTATCAGTATTTGTTTAAATCTTGACTACTAGACAAAGGATAATAATATTTTATCTTTGAGATCAATGGAAATGGATCCTTAGTAGTCTGGGCTTCCTGCTGTCACCACGACCGAGATCATAAAATTTATGGCCCCTACAAACAACGATGACAATATCCTGTGTATTCCTACACAATAACGTGTCAAAAGTAATATGAAGGTTTGCCAAGTTGCGGGCATGGCAAATCCTGATTGCTGATTGGTTGTTAGGTATACGAATCATGTAATTATATTGGACTTAGACGTAATCTAATTTGTTTCAGTATTTCAGCCTTATGCATTTGCAATTTAAATTTAACTGTTTTTTTATAATCAAACAATAAGAAATTATAAAAAATGCAGCTTTTTGTTGTATACGTAGTCAAAGGAAAGTAAAAAACAACAGCATTTTTCATGTTGTGTTTTAATGTTTTTCAAAGCCCTATTACTGTTAATTTCAATACAAATGTTGTACATAATTCTGATTAATGGCTATATAAGAAGCCCGTCTGATTAAATTGTACAAGATTGTAAAGGATTATGTTAATATAATAATTTACAGCCTGTTGTTGAAACATTGATTTATTAAATATGATCAAATAATAAATCCAAATTTTTTTTCGCTATCCCGATTATAGATATACTGAACATATATTATTAGCAATATTATGATAATCTGCAGTATGCAAGTATTTTGTAAAAAGTACAGTAATGCTTAAAATAAATCACAGTATTGGTGCCACTAACAAAATAGCAAGTACAGTAACATGCTGATCGGTTGTTCAACAGCAAATAAACCAATACATAAATTGTCAGCATGTATGTGCGTAAGCATATCACATGTTTATGCTTTTTGTGCCCCCGAAGGAGGGCATAGTATAGTAGTCGCACCGTCCGTCCGTGGGTGGGTGGGTCCGTCCGTCCAGACTTCGTTTCCGCTCTGTAACTTTTTAATGCTTGGATGTATTTTAATATAACTTCAGATAATTATTTCTCATGACTAGACGATGTGTCGCGTACAACTCCCATGCTCGTCGGTAAAAGGTCAAGGTCATAAGTCATGAATTTTCATTGCCGCTCCATAACTTCTAAACGCCTGGATGGATTTTAATATAACTTCAGATAATTATTCCACATGACCAGACGATGAGTCGTGTACAACTCCCAAGCTCGTCCGTCAAAGGTCAAGGTCACAATTTAAGGTCAAAGGTCATGAATTTTCTTTTCCGCTCCAAAGCTTTTAAATGCCTGGATGGATTTTAATATTACTTCAGATTATTATTCGCCATGACCAGACGATGTGTCATGTACAACTCCCATGCTCGTCGGTCAAAGGTCAAGGTCACAATTTAAGGTCAAAGGTTATTAATTTTTGTTTCCGTTCAGTTACTTCTTAACGCCTGGAAGGATTTTAATATAATTTCAGATTATTATTCCCCATCACTAGACAATGTGTCGCATACAATTATCACGATCATCTGTCAAAGGTCAAGATCACAATTCAAGGTCAAAGGTCATTAATTTTTGTTTCCACTTCATAGCTTCTAAATGTCTGGAGGGATTTAAATGTGACTTTAGATTATTATTCTCTATGACCAAACAATGTGTCGCATACAGCTCCCATGCTCGTATGTCAAAGGTCAAGGTCACAATTGAAGGTCAAAGGTCAAGGATTTTTGTTTCTCCACTATAACTTCTAAACGTCTGAAAGGATTTTAAGATTACTTCAGATTATTACTTCCCATGACCAGGCGATGTGTCATGTACAACTCCCATGGTCCTTGGTCAAAGGTTAAGGTCACAATTCAGGGTCAAATGTCAAGAAATTTTCTTTCTGCTCTATATCTTCCAAAAGCCTTGAAGGATTTTAATATTACTTCAGATTATTTTTTCCCATGACCAAATGATGTGTCGCATACCACTTACATGCTCCTCGGTCAAGGTCTGTGAGTCCAAGGTTAAATATTAGAATGAACTTTTTGTAGGTAGCATCATTTTTGCCAACATTTAAGCATGTAAGGAATGTAATAACTTGGTGAGAATGAAGATCATTATGAGGCAGTGTGTCACAACAACAAACAGTTGTGTTGCTGAAATCTCAAGATATTTGTCCAGGGCATAATATTGTACTCTGACATTGTTTTGCCTTTCTCATTGTTTTGCCTTTCTCTGACGAGCATATGCTTCGGGGGCATATGTCACATCCTGTGACAAGCCTTTTTCTATGTGAAACCATGAAATGGGTATGTTTTTTAGTTTTACTTTAAGTGCATGACACATTGAAATAGCCACATAAATACTTCACATTCATAAACTTTCACTGCACGAACATATTTCTTTTGTAGAGGCTAATAATTATAGTCATTACACTTAGCAAACTGTGAAAGCGTTCTCGCACATTTGTAAGAGAGATGTATCCAATTATCAAAACAACATCCTGTTTGTCACATGACATAATAAGGGGTCGTATACAAACTGCCATTCAGTCAAGGCATTATGACTCATCGACTGAGAAACAAGGCTTGCATTAATGGAAGTTTGGGAGTTAATTACTCCCAGTTTTTGTCACATGACTTCCAAAATTGCAGCCATGGAAGTATCAAAAAGTCAGAAAGAATGCTGAAAACCTCCAATATCTGACACTTAGAAGTGAGGACTTCCAACATTTTCACCTCTGTGCAAGTCCTGATTATAATTCAAAGTTTACAATAGGTCTGAAAAACAACAAAATGAACTGGAAAACATGGCTGCAGTACAATAATAGCTGTGGTATGTGCTGTAAAAATTGTAATGTACATATTTATGTCGCGCAATACTGTCAAAACTTCCAAATAGTATTAGCAAAACTTCCAAAATCAGAGGCCAGGAAGTTCAAACTTCCAGTTTTCAAAAGTTAATGGAAGCCCAGTGAGAAAACTGATATCTTGAATGTAGTTGAAATTGAAAAATGTAACGTTTAAATATCAATCAATTTTAAAATAATCTATGAAGACACATTCCAAACAACCAGTTATAAAAATTAATATAAATGAGCAACATAAACAACTAAGAGGATTAACTACCAAACATATGATTGTGATCTGTCTGAAAAGTGATGGGAGTTTTCTATTTTAAATCATACTTCTTTATTATTATACTTGTCTGGAAATATACAAGAATTAAAATAATTATGGATAAGCAAGATTGTCGATCAACGAAAAGGTAAGTAAAAAAAAATGGTATGATATACTAATAAATGATGCATGTGCTAATTGTCATTTACTCGTCCCCCAAGACGTTTTTTAAATACGATAAAAGTCATTTTAAATAGCTGTTGTGACATGTTAAAAGTAACCAGAAAGCAAGCACAATGACTTAAAATACGTAAAAACAAACTATTGTCATATATAATTTCACATATAATTGTTACTGTAATGCATTAATAATTATTCCTAATGAAGAATGCAATAAACAAAAAACATATATACCTCTTTAATCAATTTATTTCAATAACATTAAATTTATTAAGTAACAAAACAACATATTTCATATACAAATGCATGAAACATGTCCATGGTTCATAATAGTTGCAACAAGAAATATTTTAGCAATGCACTATTAATGTTTGTATTAACATCATCAATATATATATTTAATAGACTTTTAACAATGCATAAATGTTACTATTGTACTTAAAAATATATATTAATACATAAATATACATGTACACAGATAAATACAATGGCACAAATTATGCAAGGCAAGGTACACTGGAAAGGAAACTGAAAATATACAGAAGACATCAATTAGTAGCAATTCAAGTTATATTTTGTTCATAGACCAAAAGAATTTCAACCTCCAACAGTCTTAAAATTTCTGTTCTATGGAGAATTTAGAAGTTTCAGCATTTTTGATGGAGAACTGAAGAGACGTCATCAGAATCTAACAAACATTTTTTACAAGGAGTATTTAGATCTGAACTGGCCATATTGACAAGTGAATTTTCATTTTCAAATTCAACATTTCAAACCGATTGTCGTAACAAGCTGTTTAATTACGGACGTTTGGTTATTTAAACATGAATGTACGTGTTGAAAACACTGCATACTTACTATGTTTTGATTTCTAATTATCGTTTGATCTCCTTAATCTGTTACAAACATAGCACACTTCTTTTAATTGCGGGTATAGACGATTAGAGAAAAAGCTGTTTGTTCTACATGCGATTAAAATGCCACTCTAAATGCCTTGGGCCATATACTAGTAATCAGTCCCATGTTATCACCTTATCGATATGCATTCAGTTTCACGCTTCAGTTAATTAAATCGTACTGCTTGCATCACTAAAAATCAATACATGCATGATAACTGACGAGTTTAACTGAGTCCGCAAGACCGCTTAGGCTAAAATGTCACGTCATTTCAATAGTAAATAATTCGGACAAAGAACGCTGTCGCCAGAAAAATCGCCAAACTTTAAAATTTGTCGCCACTTTTGCAATTCTGTCGCATTTGGCGACAGTGGCGATCGCCAGCGCGAACCCTGATGCATCAGTTGATAACGAAAGAGTACTTATAATCCCGACCATAAGTAAAAGCAGTTTACTCAATGGTTTCCGTTGTTCACAATATCCGCAGTTAGTTCACTACCTAAATAAGGCATTGTTTTAAATTACTTTTGTAAACACAAATTTTTGTTATGCCATGTAAAACCCGTGTTTTGCTAGTAAAGATTGCGAAATGTCTGCTGGCACCAACGTCGTCACGTTCCACGCATAGAGGCGTGCTTGTACTGACAATGTGCTTTTCTAAATGTAGACGTGTCAACTGGCAATAAAAACTCAGTAGTGACAAAAATTTGAAATCTTTACTTTTTGTATGTAAGTTTCGTAGTGCAATAACTTTGCAATCTTGAGCATTTTCATGAATATTTTTATTGCTACAACGACTTCTAACAATAAAACTGTTTTTCATGAAAAAAAGTACATTGCCTTGGATTGGAATAAATACATGAACTCCCGCCCCTATTTCCCACCAAAATGACGTTCCCGCCAAATAAGAATGCTTATCTGGAAAAATAATTAGCTTTTATACATATCCCAGAAAATCTGTTAAAATCCAGGAAATTCGCGGGCAGAGTCCCGGAAATGATCCAAAAATGTATGGCATGTATGACTATGGTGGTGTAAAAAGAAAAAAAAAGACAAGATATAAATTCACGGTGTATAAGCTCACTGTATACTGATGTAATAAAACTACGTTACCTCTATAATGATGGGCACCGCATATTTATGGACAAATAAAAAGAGTGCATCGCAAGAAAATGTTAATTTTTCTGGGTTTTCATCATAATATGACAATCATTTTAGTTCTATGGAACACAGTGGGTATCTCTACTGAATATTCTTACAACATATTTTCCTGAAATTCGTTCCTTGTCATAGACAAAGTGAAAAAGTGTCCAAGTCTTTTATTCATGAAGTGAATTTTCAGATGTATATTCAGATTTCTCTTCCATTTTGGCTATAATTCGTGTGATAGAAGCTCATTTAAGTTTCTGTGATCTTATCACTGTGTTTTTGTTGAAAAAATGAAAAAATATGTTTGGAACTATAAACTTTATATTGAAACTTAGGGTAAATGCGAATTATTCATATAATTCAATACAGGTACTTGTTTCTGACCAAGATCTACACCATGTTAGCACTACTTTACTAAAATTAAACGTTAATGTGTGGCTTAAATCATATTTTTGTTCCGTACAACTTGTGGTTTTATTATAGAATATATATTTTGTTAAATATTTGAATTAAATACAGATATATCCTGCCTGTTCAACAACTTTTTCCATGAAGTATACTGTGCTTTCCAATTTTAGTTCAGCAGTATCACAGTGAAAATTATGGTTGTGTTTTATCATTTGTATATACAATACACTTTCATAGTATTAAGACGCATTCCCCCCTGTGAATTAAATGCACATCTTAACCCAGGGCTTTCCTTTGACCCGAGCTCCCGGGTTTTGACGCGTGATAATTTCAAAATACACTTGTTTGACTCGCGAGGTAATTACTTCATGCGTCACCTTTGACCCGGGGCAATTTACGGACTTGCGTCATACAGTATAACTCGGCTGGCTGATTATCCCATCAGTCGAACAGCAATGTCAAAGTTGATAAAACACTCGGCAATTATTGGTTGGAGGCGGAGTCAATCTTTAAATAGACGTTGTCCATAAGCAGTCAAGTTACCGTGTAGCTCCGCCCATTAGGCATATAGAAATCTATATTGACCAATTAAAATGCATAGTTATATATGCTTCCATTGACGTGAACAATCAACCTATTGGCGTGATATACATGTATCAACACTTTAATCAATGTACATGAGTCCGATAGAGTATGTTTATTCCCGACCATTAAACGTTTAAAACACAATTTACTCACCGCTTCCGTAGTGATAATATCCACATATAGTTTAGATCCTAAATATAAAGTCATTATTTTAAATGACTCCTTTATACTTTGGGAAAAATTATTAATATATTTCCAAAATTTGGAATCAGATTTCAGCGAAAATTCTGACTTTTACGGAACATTCCTTATATCCGAAATATCCAACATTAAATTTTAGTGTTCTAGTGCCATTAACACTTTTTTTAATAGTCTGTGTAATTCATGTAAATCCTTTGTTTTCTAGAAAAGCGCGCGAAAGTTATGCTGACACAAACGACATCACGTTCCACGCATGGAAAGCGTGCGTGTATCGACCATGTGCTTTACCAAATATATGCATGTCGTCTGGGAATAAAAACTTTGTAGTGCAAGAACTTTGAAATCTTTTCTTTTTGTATAAAACTTGCGTAGTACAAAAACTTTGAGACCTTTAGCATTTGAATAATTATTTTATTGCAGTTTATAAATATACTTTAAAACAATATTTGGGGACCGTAACTACGTATATTTTTTTAGCAAGGAAAGCCTATGTTTTATTGCTGTACATGATATGCGATTTTGTAAAAAAAAAAATAGTGGTATTTTTAGTATGTAAAGAATATGCTAAAATCGTAATAATAATAATAATAAATAATAATAATAGATCTAATAATAATAATAGATCTAATAATAAAATTAATGATAAGAAGAAAATAAAATTAAATAAATAAAAAATAAAATAAAAGTTAATAACTTAATATAAAATAATAATTAATAAATTAAAGTAATATTATTAAATTATAAAATAAAAATGATAAATTAATACAAATAAGAATAAAAAGAAGGAAAACGAATGAAAACTACCCACAAAGTATCGACTCTTGAAGGTTTACATCCGACTCTTGGGGAATTTGATTTTGACTCTTGAAAATTGGACCCCAAAAGTCATTGACTCTTGAAATTCAAAGTCTAAGGAAAGCCCTGTTAACCACAGTATAACATTTTAAAAGTTATTTAACATTATTTTGTTGACCATCTGACTAAAAACGTGCAGAATGTAGCGCCTTGCTATTTTATCCTGGATCTTTCTCTATAGCTATTAACTGAATTGGTCTGTTTCTGGCTATATTTGTGAATCTAACTAAATGCCCCATTTTACAGAAAAAATATTATTTTACATTATGACTTGCACAATTTACATAAGAATTGCAAAATATATTTTTTTTAATTCCATTTCCAGGGTGAAAAGCTGTTAAATGTGAAATTACAAAGGAGTTGTGCAGTGTCTTCCACATCATGGCACCCAACAAAGAAAATCATCGCTGTGGGTTTTGAGAACGGAGAACTGCTCATCTGGAATGATATCGACCATGAACTGTTTGAAGGTCTGCCCCTTCATAAGCATGCCATCACAGTTCTACACTGGAGCTCCACTGGTTCTAGGCTTATTTCGGGTGATAAGGTAATGCATGATAATCAGCATTTCATGGCTCACCATGTCATCGAGATTTGCTGTGTGGCCAAGCAGACCCCAACATTTACCTGCACAGGGCTTATGGACTTTTGCTTATTTCGACCTCAGCAGCTGCCATGCTTGAAAATTTTCTTTAATATGGTACTGAAACAGATTTTTCTTCCACCAAATATTCTGATTTGCAGCTATTGGCTAATTTTTTGGATTATGGTTTTCTAGTTAGAATCAACTGTAGGCCAAATTGATGGCTTCAGTTATAATTTGGGCAGATTCAGTTAGTAAAATATAGGAAAGCAAAGAGCTAACTGGAGTTGCTTTCCAAATAGAAGTTTTAAGTGTGACAGTTTTCACATATTGCACAGTATTCTGACATTCAGACTGGTTATATTTTGAAAGTTCATATAGTGATCAGGGGTGTAGCTTCCTTTAGGCACTATAGGCACGTGCCTATACATTTTTTCCAGAGATGAAAAATTGAAATATGCCAAAAATGCAATAAAAACAAGAGGGGGGATAGGGGTGAGGGTATCTTTCTTGGCCCTGTTGATACGTCATTTTTTAACGAGTTGATTACGTTAATATGAAACAAATTTCATGAAACACGCTTATTTTACAATTATTTTGTAGAATTGGGGTTAAGCTGAAGTTAGTTGTTCGTAGCCACATACGAGTATAAACTCTCCTGGCCCAAATTATCGCTTACGGCGTCATTTTGTGGATTCCGACTATTGTGCCTATACATTTGTTGAACCCAAGCTACGCCCCTGGTGAATAGTTGTAATTCCTTAGCTAATTGGGAACCTATAGCTTATAAATGTGTTGTGCAATGAAGGTTTTGGTTTTGTAGCATTAAAATTAACTTTTCATGATACAGTTGTTTTATGTGAAACCAATAATGTTCGTATGCAATAAGTATCTGCTTTGTTTCCTAAATCTTGTCGTTTGTTTATATTTCAGTCTGGGGTAGTGATGGTGTGGAAGGCAGATGGCAAGGGTCGACTACAGCAGAGCCCCCTTCATCAGCACCACTGTCAGGAGCCTGTCTGTCACATCATCTTCAAGCCCCTCCCACCTCCCGACCCAGCTACGTAAGCATGTTATCCTTGCAGTGTTTTGAGTGTCCTGTATTTTTCTATCAAAACAGTGGTGCAATTGTAGTGTTTTTTTAAGGGCCAATTTGGGGCCTAAATTCGTCCCCTTTCCCCTGCTAAAAAAAGTCTATATTTTTCCCCTATATTAACCTTAAAATTCCCCTCATAATGTGAGCTTTATTTTGAAAATAATTTGACCAGAATCAAACAAAAATTGACGATGATACAGGCATTTTCGTAAACAATCCCAGCAATTTTTCATCAAACCAAGTGCATTATCTAAGTTTGTATCATTTGTAGCAAATCAATTGATAATTGTTTTATAACAAAGAAGAATATAAACATGTAATAATGCTTTTCTAAAACATAAATCCCCTTTTGCCGTAAAATTCCCCCATCTGAAGGGCCCCGCCACCTTTCCCGCAAGGGTGAAAAAACACTGAATTGATATGGTGTCTGCGTTGGGATTAGAAGATAGCAGTCACGAGTTTGATCCCTACTGGGAGAGAGTTCGAATGATCTTTTTTGAAGACTAACTACTGGTTCTACTCAGAAACCAGACTCGATAATGTCTCAATAAGCCTCAGGCTTTTGCCAAAAACACCCTTAAATAAATGAGGGGCATCGTGTGAAAACTGGTCTAAATGCATGTGCGTAAAGTGTCGTCCCGGATTAGCCTGTGCAGTCCGCACAGGCTAATCCGGGACGGCACTTTCCGCTGTATGGTATTTTCTGTTTCAAGGAAGTCTCTTCTAAACATAAATCCACTATAGGCGGAAAGTGCCGTCCTGGATTAGCCTGTGCGGACTGCATTTAAGTTCGGTTTTCCCACGACGCGCCTCAAATAGGTTTAAACTAAACTGCATGTTTCTTGTAACTGTGTTTGATAGAATTTGCCAGTGTTTCGAAACTTAAGATGAAAACATAAGGAAAGCAGTCGGTTTCAACATTTCTCCAACCACACATGTATGTGAAATGCTGAAGTCTGGCTGTTATGTGTGCAAAACTAAAATATTGTTGCTAAAACACTTTCATTGTACTTGAGACGTTCTTCATACCACAGAGACATCAGTCAGCTCGCCAAGGCTGCAGTGAGTGGGGACGAATCTGCCCTGGACATGTTCAACTGGAAGAAGGGCAAGGGAGGGAAGGCTACAACGACGTCTCCGTTCGGTCCACAGGAGTCCCTCTCATTCTTTGTGGGGGGAGCCACTGGTATGTAGTGTTTATAATACGTGGAATGCAATGTGTACTTTCTTCTTTGTGAGTTAAGTCTTATTGTTTTTGTACAAGATTTGATCAATTACTTTGTCATTAGTATAATATCATTAATTTCGTGATGTCTTGTAAAAGTTTTATGAAAGCAAATGGTGTTCGAAATATATATTTCGAGTAAAGGACAAACACTATGGTAAGTAAAATTACGCCATAGCTACTAATTTAAACATTTGATTGAAGAAAAATCTTGTTGCCTATAAAAAAAACAAAAAAATTGGCTTGAACATTTTTTACCCTTCTGTAGTACACATTTATCACTGTGACATCTGTTGCCAGGTGGTGTATATTACATGTATAGCACATTTACCCTTCTGTAGTACACGTTTATCACTGTGACATCTGTTGCCAGGTGGTGTATATTACGTGAGTGAGAGCGGATCCTGTGATATCTGTTGCCAGGTGGTGTATATTACGTGAGTGAGAGCGGATCCTGTGATATCCTGTGATATCTGTTGCCAGGTGGTGTATATTACGTGAGTGAGAGCGGATCCTGTGATATCCTGTGATATCTGTTGCCAGGTGGTGTATATTACGTGAGTGAGAGCGGATCCTGTGATATCTGTTGCCAGGTGGTGTATATTACGTGAGTGAGAGCGGATCCTGTGATATCCTGTGATATCTGTTGCCAGGTGGTGTATATTACGTGAGTGAGAGCGGATCCTGTGATATCTGTTGCCAGGTGGTGTATATTATGTGAGTGAGAGCGGATCCTGTGATATCTGTTGCCAGGTGGTGTATATTACGTGAGTGAGAGCGGATCCTGTAATATCTGTTGCCAGGTGGTGTATATTACGTGAGTGAGAGCGGATCCTGTGATATCCTGTGATATCTGTTGCCAGGTGGTGTATATTACGTGAGTGAGAGCGGATCCTGTGATATCCTGTGATATCTGTTGCCAGGTGGTGTATATTACGTGAGTGAGAGCGGATCCTGTGCGCAGTCATTCAAGGCGGAAAGCTCCATCCTCAAACTTCTGTACTACGAGGAGAAGAATCTCCTGATCACGGTCACCGAGAGCCTGTCCCTCTACCAGCACGCCGTCATGCCTGAAGGGGACACCAAGGAAATCATGAAGGTAAATTAGTGGAAGCTGAGTGCTGAGAATTTAGGAAATTTTGTAGGTTTGTTCATACGGTAAAAGCTTAATCATCAAGGTAGAAATCGTGAAAGCTAAGTGCTGAGAATTAAACTCAATAAGAACTTGAAAGGGACATTTTATAGGTGTGTTGATGCAGTAAAAAGTTATACCTTAGAGGTAGTGAATTATTCTTACAATAACAGTGTTTTTAGTTATTATACAGATAGTTGAAACATTATTGAGGAGTTTTCTATCCATTTATGTAGTCCTTAAACGACTACATTTTTTCAGAAAAATGGACTATATATGGTTTTTTTTATCAAAATTGTCAAGGAATCTTTAGACCTATGTGATATTGCCTTGGCCCCTCGCCTATAATGTAAAATGTACTGCACATGAAGTTTATATTGAACATTTATATTCAATGCTATTATAAGTGTACATTTTCATACATATTAACGACACAAGTGTATTTTCTCAGGTGAAACTGAGTGGCAGGGGCACCAAACCCACCATAGACTGGGCAGGCACAGGGGTGCTAGCAACTGCCACAGGAGAGGGGGTCATAAGGTACTGTCTTGTGGGCGCATTGTTGACCTTACCATGGTGTACCACTTGGCTGTAATCTGTTCATATCAACAATCATCAAGATAAGATCTAAATGATTGGCCAAGCAAGTCCGAATTTGCAAGTCTGAATTCTGATGTATAATCTTGACCACTGTATCTGGTGAAAATTTCTTTTGAATCTTGTAGATTTGTTCATTGATTAAGCTGCTACTTCACAGATGATTAGACATATATACCTAGGGCCAAAATTGTTGTTTGTAATGTAAATAATACTATACTTATCAAATGTAGTCAATAAAGCATCACTTAAAAGTATAATAACAATACAAATAATAGCGGACGAAATGACTCTTGGGAAAGCCCTTCTAAAAATAGACTAGGACTTTTCAGTGTGTCATATTGAGTAATTGTAATTTCGGACCGTTTCAGGGTTGTCATTATTAAACGATTGGCGATCAAATTCATCGTTAAAAATCATGAGAAAATCTGTTGTTTTTTCAGGAACTTTATGAATAGTAATATCGCAAAAGAGCTTCCTAGACCCCTGACCAAATCTCTTTAGATTTAGATAAAAATCGCTTGTTTCATTTGATAATGACAACCCTACATTTATGAACATGCCAGATGCAATTCCAATAGCTTATTTAAAGACAAATGTCACTCTATTAATAAAAATACAGTGGTGATTTTCACAAGTTACATGCTTTTCATGAATAACTGTACTTCTAACAGTAATATCAATAGTCATAAGGGCCGTCTATGAAACACATTGTACAGTATTTGAAGTTTGCAATATATAATACATTCAACAGTTTACAAACTTAAGTCACTTGGTAACTTTCTGATCACTAATAAGTAAATTTGCATAGAAAAAAACAGGTTGCTTTGTTTAAAATTACCTGTTTTCTCAATTTGTTGTACCAATGTCTTTATTAAAATTTTGATACTAGTATACACGACCCTCGAAATTGAAACACTTCCCTGACCACAATTCATTTACAGGAAACTAAGACACCAAATGTCTTTAAACGAGAGATTATATAGTATTTTTAATGATTTTATTAATTTACGGATTTCTTTATTACCTGAAATATATTAGAAAAAAGTGCAAACAAAGATTTCTTCTGACACCAATGAAATGAAAAAAAAAAACTCTGTGTGAGAGGCAGATGCTGTAACCGCGCCGCTAAAGTCATTTGCACTTTGCGCTACTTGTAATTTTGAGCATACATTTTTAAACAACAGGACTTCGGTAGTGAAATTGATTAGCTGTTTGGACAACGTGGTGATTTCACAACAACAACCTAAGAGTTATAAATAGTTTAAAGCGTCTCGAGACGCTTTTGAAATCGGGTTGTAAGAATTCATTGTAATGATTAAACCAGGGTGTTTGGAGCTTTTGTAAATGTGCCAACAATGTTATTTCAGTCAGTTCTATTTAATAATATTGTGTTTTACTAGATTTGAAACAATTATTTACATGTTTGTCATTTTCCCAATCTCTGTCATAGCAGCTTTAATGCTATGCTCTAATGTCATGATAGTACTGCGACAACATCTAAGTAATATTTTTAATTCACATTACTTTTTCATTAACTTGGTCTTATTGAATAAGAATAATTTTATTAATTTTAGATGTTTGTGTGACACAAAGTTTTTTACCCCATTTATAGGTCTCTGTATAATTTTATTAATTTTAGATGTTTGTGTAACACAAAGTTTTTTACCCCATTTATAGGTCTATAAAGTGTTTAATGCAGTCAGGGTGGTTGAATCTGATACTGCCTTAGCAGCATTACATGTCAATGTTGTTTTCCACTTGTCTGTACACTAATTATATAGCACATTCTGGTAAAATTTCCCTTGTCCATAATACTGGGGACAAGCTGGGCAAAGTGGACAAATGATTTCTTCACCTCTGGCAGCATGGTCTTGCATTCTTACTACTTTGTTGCCATGGTTACGTGTCTGCAGGATGTGGGACCTGGAGAATGAGGAGAATTTCATCCTGCATCTCGAGGGACACACCGGCTATGATCCGAATGAGCATATCACCTGCCTGGATTACTGCGAGAAGAAAGGTATAAAAGTATATTATATGAAATAATGGAAATGCTATAATCACTGATTTTTAGCTCAACTATTCGAACAATAGGTGAGCTTTCATACTACCCCCGGCGTCTGCGTCCGCGTCTAAATTTGTTTAAAGTTTTTATTCAAAAGTCTTGTAACCTCAAAACTACATAAGTTATTCACTTGAAACTTGGATTATTTTTTTTTTTATTCCAAATTTATTAATTTTCATAGACATATTTGTTATACTTGAACATACAAAAACACCATTTATAAAACCTTGTACATAAGTAACTTGGATTATACCTTTGTCATCAACTCCAGTGTCAGGGGCAACATTCCCCATAACTCTGTTTTGTATTTTGACAGAGTTATCCCACTTTTTACACAGACTTTGTGGTTAAAGTTTTTGTTCCAAAATTTTATAAACTATACAAGGCTTCACTAAAAAGTGTTGTATTTCAAAAAATTTATGCCCCTTCCACTATCCAAAATATTTACCAATTGAAATACTTCGAATGGTCGAGCGCGCTGTCCTGACAGCTCTTGTTTGCTGTATTTAACAGGGTCGGGTAAAAGGACCCATTCCCAAAATCAAAGTTGGTTTATTTGTCCGAATTATAATGAAATGGTTCCCAAATCTGACCTGACAAATACATGTTAACTTCATTGGAATTGTGAAGTATTGAAATGTTTATTTTCATGCTTAATTTTTGTCCGGAGCATAACTCTAAGACTATGAAAGCTATCAACTTGAAACTTCATAGGTAGATAGATCTCATTGAGGAGAAGTGCAGTGCACAAGAACCAATACTCTGCATCACATACTTTTGGAGTTTTTGCCCTTTGTTTTTTTTCATACTTAAGTGCTTTTTCATTTGGATTCACATAAGCTATCCGACGTCAGGCGACACATCCGACTCACGGAGTTCTAGTATATCTACTATGGTTTATTGAGTGAAAGTATTATTATGTTATTTAAAAATTCCCCGTTGTTAAAAAATTACGTAAAAATTCCCCTGTCCAGGGCTTCAGGTGGCATCCCCCAAAGCAGAACGAGGGCCCTGTATTAATATACACAGAAAATATAAAGTATCCATTAATATGTTCATATTATCTTGTTCCATGTTACTAAATTCCTTGCTAAAAATGTATTGGTGAAAAATGTTCTAAACCGTTCATAATTTCAGTGATATACCATCTAAAATGGTAAAAAATATACTTCATTGTAATTTTTTTTCAAATTATGAGTAGCGATTGGGTATTTTAGTTGCTGGTTTCACCAACAGAGCATCTGTTGCATACCATGGATATTGTTCTGCAGGGGTTCTGGCAGGTGGCACAAACATGGGCAACGTTGCCCTGTGGAAGTATTCACCGCCCCTGGGAGGGAAGAAAGTGGACGGGGAGCACAAGTGGAAGCTTCAAACACCCGCCACAGTGGAGGGTCCAGTGTCACAAGTCACGGTAGTTTCCCTTATTAATATACATAAAAGCAGGGGTTACAACATTATTGACCAAGCAATATATATATAGTAAATTCTTGCAAAAATTACACTTTTCCGTGCAAACATTTTCTCTGGGACAAGCAGCTGCTGGGCAGTACGGACAATATTTGTCGTATTTTGTGGCAAAACTGTAGCATTATTACATATCAATTTTTTTGTTAGAAGGTGGTTTATAAAAAAAAAAAAAAAAAATCCAAGGAGACTAACATGGTGTTGTTACAATGAAATAGTATGTGGCAGTTGTTTGAACAAGATGTTAATAGTAATTACATGTGATATATGTCATCAGTTTAAAGGAACGCCATTGAATGGCAGGCTGAAACTGAAAGGTGCAAAAACCTCGCGTGTTAAATGAATCTGGATGTGTTGCTCTTACAGTGGGGCTCTACAAAGAATCTGCTAGCAGTCAACACGATAGCCAATGTGTTCATGTTGAGCGAGCATGTCATGAGCGCCAACTTCAGGGACCAGGTAGGGTTAAACAAGCTTCTGGGTGAAGCTGATTGTTGCTTTACATGTCCTTAGTTTGTAATAGAGACCTTTTCAGTGTTTGCCACAGACATTTTAAACTCCTCCCCAGCTATACATCAAGCTCCACCAGGGCTTGCATTAAGGGAAGTCTGGGGTTGATTTACTCCCAGTTTTTTCCACGTAATGTCCAGAATTGCAGGCATGGAAGTTCCATGTAAAGGATGAAAAAGTCATTAAAAAAGTTTTATAAAAATGTATACCTCTTTCACTGAATTAACTGGCCTATATTCACTAAAAAAGAACATAAATTTGAGGTCGACATTTTAGTTTTTCATAATTATTACATCAAGATGGAAGATTGTATTTCATTTTCTTCTCTTGCAGACTGCTGTAGTCCAGTTTGGCCCCAGCTCTCTGTCGATCGAGGTCTTCGCAAACAGCGCCCACCACGATCTCAAAACAGACATACAGGTCAAGGGAATCTATACTACCAAGGTAACAGGAGCATTTCTCTTGCTGGATAGCATAACTTGTATCCTGTAGTAAATTGGGTGTGTAATTGAACATGATCTAAAAATTACAGCCTGATAAAACACTTTTATGATATAGAAAAAAACTTGTTGTGTTACCTGAAAAGGTGTCATATAGGGGTTTCTATGGTGGCGGGGGCATCCCCTTTAGTTTGTGCAGACAATAACTTGAGATGTTTTTGTGAAATCATTTTGAAATTTAAAAGAAGTGGAAGTAGGCATAAAAGAAAGGTAAACTCTTATCGTACTTGCGTTATGACCCGACAGGCGACACATCCGACTGGCGGAGTTCTAGTTGACTGATTGTATTCTTTGGCATTTGAAATGGTAATGTTTTTATGCTCCTGGCATGTTTATGCGGTAGGCATATAGTGATTGTCCTGTCCGTCCGTCCATCCGTGACAAGGTCAAGTAGATTTTACAGTTTCGTCTAGCACCAACACTGCTTACTACAACACTTGGATACTTAACACAGTTGTTGCTTATGACCATCCCCAATCCACCCATATCACCCAACCTCACTTTGACCTTGACCTAATTTGGACTTAAAATAATTCAAAACTTTCATTGCTTAGTTAACAGATTTTACCATTTCTTCTAGCACCAACACCACTTACTACAACACTTGGATATTTACACAGTTACTTATGACCTTTTATACAGTGAAGTCAATTTAAATTTATTTGATAATGAGAGGATTATCCATTTACAAGAAATAGGGGATTGTTATTTTTGATTTGTTAACATACTGCAATCGTGTGATTTATCTTTATCGATTCGTCCATGTTTATAATGATTCTCCCTTGCTGACTGTTCTTGAATTTTATAAGCGTCAACAGTTAAAAGTACAATATATTGTATATTAGTTTGTTTATGCACTCCAGGACGCCTTAGCTGTATGGAACGGCCGGCGTGTGATCATATACGAGTATTCGGAGGACCGATCCACCATCAAAGCCTCGGGCAGCTTTACCACAGACGCTATGGTGATATGCCTGTACGAGCAGAATGTGTACTGTATAGAGATGCAAAAAGTGCAAGTTAGGACCTTCCAGGTATACTACATGTATTTAGTTTCTGTTACATTGAAATTGTAATTTTTATGCTTTTTCTGAGTGTGTGTATTTTATCCCATGTTTTCACAGGGTGGCCACCGACCCTGGAAAACAGGGAAAACAGGGAAACAGTACGAAAATAATTCCCTACAGGGAAAAATCTGGAAATTTCAAAATTTGGCAAAAATCAGGGAAAATTTAGGGAATTTGACCAAAAGTATTAGAACAAATCCAATATGAAGTAGTGAAATCTAGAATTTAATAAATAGTTCAACAATAAACCAATAAAATTATCATATTTGTTTATAATAAGAAGTTAACAATAATAAAAATGGCTAACAATGGAAAATAGTGGTCATATATTTATGTACGCTATCACCACTTTGCACTAATATTTCCAGTAATTTGACAATTAAATTTGTTTCATACCTTTATAAACCAGTTGCTTATCCACATAATGTTTATCAATGTACATTGGTATTTGATGTATGCATTTACAACATTTTATCGCTGTTTCATATGGTGTTTTAAAAGTTTGGTTATGCGGGATTTTTAACAAATTAGGAAAATTTAGTCTTCTTGAGCATTAAAATGGAGTCTGGTACTTGACAAATAGCAGTGTAAAAGGCAATGTACAGATTTTAGACACATGACAGGGCTTTTTTTTCACCATTTGGGAATATGACCTATACCTATGAATTTGGGAATTTAAGAGACAATTCACCATATTAAGGGAAAAATTATAATTGTTTGATTAATAAAATGTGAATGATTATAGATAAACTTCATAAAACAGAATGTTCTGAACAAAAACAAACAGCAGAACAGTTAGGCGTAAAAAAAAAATATGTTTGTTTCAGGTAACCCGACCTACCCTAAAAAAATGCCCCGACCCTAGAACATTTTATTGGGTTTGTCAGATTTATTTTTGTTTTATTTACCTTTTTCAATAATTAAATGTGTTTTGGATAAATAAGTGTTTTGTTTTGATAGTATCCACTTATAAACAATGTTTAAGGATAGTACTGATATGTTTTGAATATTTATTCAGATTAAGAATCTTTAAGTTGACCATTTACCAAAAATATTTTAAAAAATCCCGACCTACCTACCCTAATTTTGTTGGGCATGTTACCTGAAACGAACTTATTTTTTTTTACGCCTTATTACAACTTCAACAGTCTTTATTTCTACTCTGAACACCTCTGATTTCCAAACATCTGAAAGTTAAACCATCAATTGGTAATTTTGTGACTGGATTTGGAAAAAAAAGGATAGTTTTTGCCAGTTGGAATATGACCCAATAACGGCTATAAAATTGGCCAAAATAAAGCCCTGCATGATATCTTAATATCAATTCATCAGCTTTTGACAGTGTACATATTCTTATAGCAGCATACAGATATATATTTTAAATTATGGAAATAAAGTTAAGACACTTGATTCCTTTAAATTGAACAGTCAGCCTGTGAATAAGTACAGGCTGATGATGCGACTTTGTTGATGTTTTCCAGGGCACAGTGAAGCAGCTTATCAGCTTCAGTGAGGCGGAGGGTCAGCCCGTGTGCCTGGATGTCTGTGGAACGTATCTGCTAGTCGGCACCGACGTCGGCATCCTTAAGGTGTTTGACCTCTCTCGGAGGTAGGCTGTCTGGAAATCCCAAGGATTTCAGTACATTTTGGAAACCTGTAGTCTAGTATCCCCTGGCACGACATTTGGAGGTGTCATTATACTGTAGTGACAGTAATTTTGTTTCATCATATTATTTTGTTAACAGCTTTGCAAATGGTAGTTTGTGTTAAGAAAGGTTCAATGCTTTTTTGTGTAGGGCCCAGCTAGCTCAGTTGGTAGAGCGCTGAACTGTCAATCCGGGATTCGTGAGTTCGAGCCCCAGCCCGGCTACATAACTTGTATGGATTGCTTATGAAATAATTTCTACATTCTCCCACTACCTCTGATTCAAGTAGGCAGTTGTCAGTTACTGGCAGAAGTATGTGCACTTGGTACTGGTAAACCGCATAGATCGGCTAAGCTTGTCCAGGAATAGTGTGAGTAGGTTAACTGACTGCCATTATATGACTGAAATACGGTTTAATACAGCGAAAAATCCAAACATACAATTAAAAAACTTGCAAAATAAAATCCTGAATTTCTGTATGAAGGGCTTTTAATGTTTTTGGATGTTTTGCTGAACGTTTGCAGGACTTATGTCATAATGATTATTATAAAGTAAAATCTTTACATTGTTATTTATGTTGCCTGTTTTTCTGCTAATAACTGCAAACTGATTGCTTTGAAATGTATTAGAAATGCCTAAATGATGAGTTATGAGTTTATCAGTGAACAAAGTGTTGGAAATGAAAATTTGAGCTTGTTAACTATTTTTATGGTTGTCAACTTTTCAGTTCTTGTATTATAAATTCATACACACACTTTGAAAGTGACATTCTGAAAACTACTAACTACAGTTTTGTTCCTGCAGGTCAACAGGTCCCATGACTATGAACATCCTTAAGCTCAATCTTTGCCTTGGTCTTAAACATTTAACAAATTGGATATCAAAGCTCAAATGTAAAATAATACATTCTCATTGGTTCATATTTGAAATTCAGGCTTTCTTTGAGATCATTGGGCCTGGGGATTTAGCCCCCCAAAATATATCTGTGTTTCGGGCAACCCGACACTACCTAGCGAACCCCCCACACCACCACCCCGACCCCGACCCTTTTTGTTTATTAGTGAACTCCATATTTGTTAGATTTAAGATTTTTTACCAAGATGTGTCCTAAAAAAAAAAATGTTCCAACCCTACCTAACTTTTTTGAGACCATAGCCCAAAACGCACCATATTTTTTTTTGGCCTTTCCATATTTTTGTTGTTGAAAAATTCTGTAAGATACGTTTATTCGTGATATTGCCTATAAATGGCATTTCCCCATGCTTACACAGAGAGGCCAAGCCCCACAGCCACCCCAAGAATCTGCATGAGCTCCTGCCAGGCTTCGGCTCTCTGCTCGCGTGTAAAGTCAACTGTAGCGGAACCAAAGTCAGCGCCGCAATAAAACTGGTAGGTTGTTGGTGAACGTAAATTCATGGATGTGTCAAATAAGCCTAGCTTTGTTGTTGCTAGAGAAATTAATATTTTTGTATAAACAACAAAATGCATGCTTTTATGTTTCATTACCATTTACCAATGATGAATGGCTGATTTTAATTTCATTTTGGACAAGTTCAAATTTCCATCACAGTTGAGAAAAATAGAAGAACTTGTATCAGCATATGGTTAGTGAATGTTGTATAAATAAACCTGTTAAAAGTTTTATATTTTCTGGTTTTCCTTTCAAACTTCAGCAAGGAAGTCATCAGACGGATCCGAAGCTGTATTTCTGGGACATAGAGACGGACTCCCTGTCGTATTTCAACTTTGACTCGGGCAAGGGTGAGCAGGATGACTTCCCTCCAGAGCAGATGGTCAACTCGCAGTCGGACAGTGCTATTGAGATGAGCGATGCAGACAGGTTGGTTGGTTAAATGTCTCTTTTTTTAGGGTCAATTTGGGGCCAAAATTTGGCCCCATTTCCATGCTTAAGTATATATTTTTCCCCCTATATTGTCATGACTCTGACTTTGAGAATACCTTCGGAGGCAGTAGCGAGTCATTTATCTAGAATTTTAGAATTCTGTTTTTATTTAACTAAGTGAGAATGAAGACATAATGTAAATTTCATCATTGTATTATAGTTTAAATCAGGGTTGTCATTAAGAGCCGGCCACTGGCCAAATTGACCATTTCAAACGAGTTATTATTGTGTACCTTGTTCTGAAAGTGAAAGCCAGTCTTTTATCTCAACACACACTAATCCATATTGAATGTAGTAATCATGTTAATTTCCAATAAGTGTTCCCTAGTAACACAGTTTCCATTTTAAATCAAAGACGTGTATTTCGTCACCACCATTTAAATCTCCAATTGATGCATTGCAACAAAACTACATTCTGATTTTTTTCACACCCTGACTTTTCCCAAGAACGGTAATTCACTAATGCTGTATCGACGGTGCTTGTGTTGTTCAGTTACAGTAGTACTGATTGCTGCTTTTCACACTGACCATGTGCTAAGCGTGTTACACGGGGTTACTGTTACATGTATAAACTACTAGACGATAGCCAGAGTTTGGCAGTAACATCAAAGACATTTGAAGTCAAACCGACACAGTTGCTATAGCTTGCAGATTTGGAAGCCCATCTAACTGACAACGTCATGCTGTTACGCTTCTTAGTTTTGACAGGTGTTATCATTTATGACTCAAGTGTTTAACGGATTTTGTTGTTTGTTCAGTTCTAATCGGAAAAATAATTGTGTGTGTAATTTGAATGCAGTGTTTTATTGATAAAAAAAATTATGAATTAATAATGAGCAAACTATAATGAATATATAAATAAAATTTTCGAATTCCACAAAAAAAAATAACATTGCAGAAAATGCATTTATAATGTGTTACCATGCATTGTGGATGTGTATATAAAAAATAAAAGTGTTATACTATTAATCAATTAAATCTATTTGTTGTTCAATCTATAAAAATCATTTTGAAAATGTGTAATGAATTTAAGAAGTCGAGTCATAAAAAAAATCACACAGAAGTAGACAGCTTTATTAATTTTTTTGTGTTATTTCTAGAATTGATTATAAAAATCTGAACTATCAAAATTAAGTATAAAAGGGTAAATTTCATAGGTCAAACTATCATGAATCATGTGTCCAAATTAGCTCAAATGCTTGCAGGGCTGCCCCTGGTTTAAATTTGTTTAGCCAAATTTACCATACAACATTGAAATCCTACTCAAAAGTTGAAGCCAAATGGAAATTTTTAGCCAAGTAGTGAACATTTAAGCCATTGGCTTATTTGACGAATGGTAGAGTAAGCTCTGGCTGGGATTTTGCATCTAAATTTCAAAAACATCTGGGGGAGCATGCACCCAGACCCATCTAGTTCACTACGGTGTTTGAAGCTTTGGCCTCCTCAATTGGTCACTGAGCTCCTTGAAAAAATCTTAATGACATCCCTGGTTTAAATATCTCATAAATGTACAATTATAAGAAAGTCATTCATATGTCAATAATATAATGTAATACCAGCTAAAAAAGTGCAATCATAAAGTTGGCAATACATAAATAGGAAAATTCTGCCAGTTCCTTTTCAGTTTTATGCAAGACTCTATATACAGTAGTCTATAATATCAAATAATTATGTTTCTCTGTCTTTCTAAACAATATTTGTTCTTAATTTTCCATGTCATCATATGTTCTGACCCAGTTCCTTTTCAGTTTTATGCAAGACTCTATATACAGTAGTCTATAATATTAAATCATTATGTTTCTCTGTCTTTCTAAATAATATTTGTTCTTAATTTTCCATGTCATCATATGTACCGACCCAACCGTTCTGAGTCTAATACAAAAATCTTGGCCTTTTATACTACCTCCAGAAATTCTGCCATGACAGAATTCTGCCAAAATTTAGAATGTTACAACGTGAGCAGCAGAAGACTGACAGAAACAGTTCAAACCATCGATTTTTTAATGAAAGTATACAATGTTTCACCATATATACACAATCAATTGCATAAGTAAGCAATTACCTGCATTATGACAAATTTTCAATAGGTATTAAATATTAAAAAAATGAAATAATTAACAATGAAAAGTTTGATAGCAGTTCGTTATTCACGTAAATCAATGACGTCATACACAGTTACAACGCCACCTAGGGTTAAACATCACTATGTAAACATGTGTCCGACAGCTTTACAAAAATCTGGATTTAAACTCAAACAATCATGTAGCTGGAAATCGAGGTAAATTTATAAGTCTATTAGCAACGTTTCTTCATACTACTTCATAGCTTATCAGCAGACAGCATTCTTAACACAGGTTAAATGGATTAAAAAACAAATAAACTTTACCCCACCCACTCCTGTTCTGAAGGGTTACAATATTTAGTAATTTACAGTAATTTCCTACTAGCATCGTTTCTTCATACTACTTCGTAGCTTATCAGCAGACAGCATTCTTAACACAGGTTAAATGGATTAAACAACAAGTAAACTTTACCCCACCCACTCCGGTTCTGAAGGGTTACAATATTTAGTAATTTACAGTAATTTCCTACATATTCTGAAAAACTTCTGAATTTACATAACAATGTGTATTGTGATGAATATATTTGTATATTAGACTTCATATACAAATGATTAGTGGAACATTCCTTTCTTGCATGCCACTCTCGCATAATTTTATTGTACTGGTCAGCCGGGTCTGGCTAGCTCAGTTGGTAGAGCGCTAGACTGTCAATCCGGGGATCGTGAGTTTGAACCACAGCCCGGCCACATAATTTCTGTGGGGATTGGTCATGAAATTATTTCTACGGCCATTCACCCCTTACCTCTGATTCAAGTAGGGCAGTTGTCAGTTACTGGCATAGGTATGTGCACTTAGTACTGGTAAACCGCTTAGATTGGCTAAGCTTGCCCAGGAAAAGTGTCAGTAGGTTAACTGACCGCCGTGATATTACTGAAAAACTGTTAAAAATGGCGATAAATTCCAACAAAACAAACAAACAGTCGTCTATTCATCTCATTATCTCCACAGGGGTAAAGACCAGGCAGCGAAGGACATAGCAGGCAGGTACCCAATAGCGCATCACTGGGACTCGCACGATCCCAAACTGGTTGTGTGCGAGGCACAGGCACTGCCTCGTGTGGAGAATAAGGAAGAAAAGAAACAGAAAGCCACGCTCACTAAACAGATAGAGGAAGGACCTGTGAGTTTTGTTTCTAATAGATTTTATTAACACAAATTAGTTGTATTGTTGCCATTTTCTGCAGATTTGGTTGCAGTATCTGGATTTGTATTTTATATTTTATAAAAGAAAATCATTCTGAACAACTTTGTTATCTTTTTGTTGAAGTATTGAAATACACAGGCACCATGTGTTTATGACATCAATCATTGTGTATACACTTACATGACACTACATCAATCATTGTGTATACACTTACATAACACTAGAATTTAATTCATTTGTGACATTTGTTTTGTTTGTGGATTAAATTTCAATCACTATGTTAAAATATAATGATTAATCTATACATGTATGCGGAAAAAAAATGAGCATTTGATTATTATTAAAAAAATTCTGTTTTAATACTCAACCATTGGTTATGCTGTATCCTAATTGGTTTCCTGAAAATCGATAAACTATACACTGTCAGTTTGGTAGTTTTTGACCGAGGATAGTTACGTTTTCATACAGAAACAAAAAAAAATGTACATAAAAAATCAACAAATGTTATATCCGCCTACATCTGCGCTCTGTTCTCTCCAGGTGGAAGTGATGGTGGTATCCCTGTTCTGCACTCCGGAGAATGGCATTCTCATACAGGACAGCTTCCCTCTCTCAGATGAATACGAGAGACTTCTCGGTATCGAGGTGCCCTACCACTATTTTGTCAGGAAGGTATGTGGGGTAATACTTATCATTGTCGTTGTCATCTTATGCTAGTGTTAATTTTTGTGTTAGGATTGATGGCCTTCAGTGGTTAAAAGAATTAGTGTTCGAAAGCCTTGTGCTGTAATTATTTGGGCTAGGAAGGCTTAGATTCTGAGTTACCTATAGGAACGTTTATTGTTATTGTTTACAATCGGGATTTTCCGCGCATGCGCACTGACTGGTTGGCAAAAGCGCTGGTTACAGATACAGAAAACATGCATACATACATGTGTTTACTCGATAATTCGATGAGAATTTCTGAAATATATATTAAAACACTGCAAATAAAATAAAAAACACCCATCACATACCGACTTTGGTATATAATAAAATAAATTAATATATCAAATGGGCTGGTCATTCAGCTTAAACAAAAAGTTTCAATGTTTTGAACGAAGCTATAAATCATCCGTTAAATTTCTTTTATACACGAATAAAATAACTTTTATTGTTAAAAATTATAATGTTTGTTACGAATCATGATAATTTGTACCAGAACAGTAATCATATAAATGCACTGTGTGTGCTAGTGTGTGTTGTTGTTTTTTATGAAAGAAAGTGGCAGGAGGTGCATTGTAACGTACAACTAATGTATTGATCAGCCATGTAATATCAACCTTAAAACAAACCCTTAGTTAAAAGACAATATTTAAATATGATTTATAATTTTCCTAGGACATTGGAATACACAATTTGATGATCTCATTACTTATACTAAAAAGAGAAACATATCAAAGGCGTCTGTAGTTAATTAGCAAATATTGGGAATGTAAATTAAACGTCCTAAATATCTTACATTTTAAATCATTGCCTTCATTTAACGCAACAATGTTGTATCATTTTAAAACACCCCTATGGTTATATATTATAACTATTTAGCGATGCTCATAATTGTGTATATTGTTAAAACCGGCGATATAAGATGGTAGTTTTTAATACGTTTTAAAAATGACATGTTTTATTGAAAATTTGCACAATGTTAAAAGTTTTATCGGGTTTTCAATAGCAATAAAGCATGTTATGCTTAAACCGGATTAAAAATCTTTCGTCTCAGAACATCTTTTTAGCAATTTACAAAATTTAATGAGCATCATTTTTACAAACATTATAAAAGAGCAAGAATCAGTATTTTGGGGCATTTATATTATCCATGAAAATGACTGCTAAATACCATGGATGTATACATTTTGTTAAATGACCAGACATACGTCTGCCACTTGTGGTTTTAGGGCACTTAGAATCAAACTTGACACCATGTTGTTAGTTAGTAACTGTCTGGGCAGTATTTGATCATAATGAGATAATGGGTTTGTGCTCAAACAAAGGGGCAATTAAATGCCGGATTAAATTATTAAACGATGGGTAGGGTGTGAAATATGCACAAGCTGGTAAAAACATACAAATTAAGATCAAGTTAGATACCATTTTATTTTTATGAAATTGGATTAAAATATATAAGCAGGTAAGGTTTTTCTGACCTGTGTTGGTCCTGGTAAAGTTTCAATTGTTGACTTAATATATTACATAAAGCCTGTTTGGCATGATCCATTATAATTGCTTTACATCATTATTTGCTTTAGTGCCCTGTATTCTGGAACAAGTTAACTTAAATGCATATTTATTTTTTTTTTCTTTTGTCACGAACATCAACTAAGTCTTGTATAAGTGTTGCATACTTGGATATTGGGCACAATGAATTTAGTACTTTTAAATGCATCATAAGTAAACAATAATTATAAAAACAAACGTTTCATAATGAAATATGTCTTATTATAACATTATTATGTGCCAGCATGTTTTAAAACATTGAATTATTGTGAAAATTAACTAATGGTTTTTCAACACTATATGTGCCAGTGTTATGCCCACCACCTTTTGCCAACCAGTGGGCGGAGTCTAAACATAGCAGGTGCGCGTGACGTCACTCGTCAACGTTCGTATTGACGGGTTTGTGGAATGAAGAACCTAAGTACTGTAAAATTGTTTTATTTTGCGGTGATCTAATTTCTGCATATAGATGTATCGTGGTTTGAACACAGCACGAATTTAAGACCCCGCATAAATTTTCTTTAGCATGATTATTAAAATATATACATGAAAATGAAAACGGCGCGAATTTAAGACTTGCGGATGAGCTTTTTTTCTAGAATGCATGAAATTTAGACACCGCAAAATAAAATGATTTTACAGTATTTAAGTTTGCATGGTAAAACTGTCAGTGACTGGTTTTATGTTTCAAAATAGATATACCATGTTTATGGACAGTCTGTTCTAGACCATGTTTATGGACAGTCTGTTCTTATGGCATTATTGGTGCAGTTGAATAAAGAAAGGGGTAATGTAATCAATTGTCCATATTGCCCAGTTTGTCCTTGAACATGTAGCGAGAAGAGAAGTTTTGCCTGCATTAACTGTAATCACTGTAGGGGCAATGGGCAAACAGCATTTGTGAAAAAATGAATAAGTTAGGCAATGTCAGATTTTGCCACTGCTGAGATATGTAAATGTTAACATTATCACAACATATAACACTGTCATGTCATGTGGTTAGGTTGCCGGAAGTGAGGAGGAGATGGCGGCTCAGGAGACTGGGCACCTGGTGAGACCCGATACGGCCACGGTGATCTACCCAAAGCTTGTGTCCCGTCAAACCATGCGCGACTTCGTGGGCCTCGAGAAGACAGACAAGCAGACCAGAGAGGCCATGCTCAACTTCAGCTACTTTCTCACCATTGGAAACATGGACGAGGCTTTCAAAGCTATAAAACTCATAAAGAGGTAACTGCCATTATATATTTTTTGGTAGAAAGTTGATAACGTGTTTATGCTGTCATTACATGAGAAAATGGAGAGTTGTAGAAAAAAAACTTAAAAACTGCTTTAAAATTAGGACTATTCCTCCAATACTGATCATTCACTGAAGACTTCATAATTGGCTATAATTGTTTTTGTTTTTTCACACTAAAAAACAACACAAAAATGTATTTTTAAAAAGGCGTTCTTGGCTTTATAAACTTTGTTATCATTGCTTGCAAAACCCTATCATGTTACTCTGGAACTTTTCAGTGAGGCAGTATGGGAGAACATGGCCAAGATGTGCGTGAAGTCGCGGCGCCTGGACGTGGCCAGTGTCTGCCTGGGTAACATGGGTCATGCTCGCGGGGCCCAGGCCCTTAGGGAGTCCATGAAGGAGCCAGAATTGGACGCCAAGGTTGCCACCCTGGCAATGCAGCTGGGGCTCTTTGTAAGCATTGTTTGTTTTTAACTTTTACCTCATAGTTTGAGAGGCCCACATAAGGTGCGTACACACGTAAAATACGCACACAAATTTGGAAGATATGCAGAGAAAAATAAAATGAGTGTGTACAATTACGCAGAGATATTAAAAGTTTGGTGTACATTTATGCACATTTTCCCGACATTTGCGCACATTTACCCCCATACATTTTGGAGAGAGTGTACATTTACTCCCAAATTTTCAGAAGTATGTGTACATATCCCCCCAGTACAAAAGCTTGTCTGGAGCACTGAGTTATGGATCTTCCAGTGCATGCAAAGTTAGAACAATGATTTAAAAACCTTCCTTTTGCTAAATGTATCATGCTACATTGAAACCCTACTAGTTTTGGGCATTACATGGGATATTTTGGAGAGAAAAAGTTGTACCCGACAGAATTTGCTTAAGCCAAATGCTCAAATTTCTAGCCATTGGTTTATTTGGCAAATGGCAAAGTGAGCCCTGTAAAACCTAGTGAGATTACTTCACTCAAGATGTTTACATAATTGTAAGCTGTTCAGGCTGCCAAATATGGTAATTTATGTTGTTATACGTCACCCTTCTGTTTTCCGTCTTTGTTCATATTAAAACGGAACAGTCAATAATTGGAAATATCATATAGCAATATCACCTGGTATGACGTCCAGGAGATAGACAGAGTGATTGGTGTCAATAGGCGCTTATGAAACAGTAAGTTACTAGATGTGTTACAAAAACGCATTCACTGTTTATCCAAACAACATCTGACTTAAAATGGCAACAAAGTTTGACTTAAAATGTATTTCTTCAACAAAATCTTTGTTTTGGTATAATCAAATAAATATTGCATTCTTTGAGGTCGATAGTGCATTTTTGTCAACCCTCGAATAATGCTGTTGCCCGCGGCTTCGCCTTGGGCAACAGTATTTCCTTGGGTTGACAAAATGCACTATCGCCCTTAAAGAATGCAATATTTATATATTGTTAAATAAATGATTCAATAAAAAATTTAAATCTCCCAAATGTAATATTTAAACAATGTAGTATAAGCCATAATGACTGAAATTCAGACAAACAGAACAAAATCTATAAATGCTAAATTGTCAACTGATTCTCCTCATTAGCCTTTAGTCTATGTAAAGGTTTAGTTAGTGTCTGGATATTGATTGTAATCAAACACATGGACCACTGTATACAGGATGATGCTGAGAGGCTGTTGAAGAATTGCAAGCGTTACGATTTGCTCAATGAGTTCTACCAGAGTGCCGGACAGTGGGGCAAGGTAGTATTTGTACTTGTGATGGCCTTTCTTATTTCCATTGTTCGTACAGATCTGGAAAAGTCATGGAATCTTAATAATTTGGATTTTATCATGTACAAATCATGGAATTTTCTAAAATTGTCATGCAAAGTTGAAAAGTAGCCTTAAATATGCCTGTAAGTGCATAAAAATGATCAAATCCAATGAAATATAATCAAGGCATGAATTGCAAGCAATTCTACTCTATTCTACAGGGCACCAATCAGCCTAGATTAATAATTGTGGCGCGTCGTGGGAAAACCGCACTTAATGCATGTGCGTAAAGTGTCATCCCGGATTAGCCTGTGCAGTCCGCACAGGCTAATCCTGGACTACACTTTCCGCCTAAAGTGGATTTATGGTTAGAAAACACTTCATTGAAACAAAAAATACCATAAAAGCGGAAAGTGCCGTCCCGGATTAGCCTGTGCGGACACTTTACGCACATGCATTAAGACCGGTTTTCCCACGACGCACCTCAATTTTATTATGTAGATCAATTAAAATATGGATAAAAGTGAACTATTTCGACATCTCTGTTTGGATCGTGTCATGGGAAAATCATGGAATGTCTGTTTCAACAGTTTGTATAAACCTTGTATTTCCCTGTTGTAGCATTTAAATGCATATAGTAGAAGTTTTGAGAATGTAGGTATTAATACCATTGATAACAGCTGTGATTTATTTCCTTATTTACGTGTTTTTACTTTCAAATTGCAAATTTTGTTACAAGCCTGGAACAATAAAAATCAGGGTGGCCACTGCCTCAGGAAACTGGGAAAAAGAGTGAAAACAATTCCCAGAAGAGAAAAATCAGGGAATTTGAAAATTTGGCAAAAATCTGGGAATTTGACCAAAAGTGTAAGAACAAATCCAAAATGAAGTAGTGAAATCTAGAATTTAATAAATATTTCAACAATAAACCTATACAATTATCACATTTGTTTAGAATAAGAAGTTAACAATAGTTCAAATGGCTAAATATGGAAAATAGTGGTTATATGTTTATGTACGCTATCACCACTTTGCAATATTTTTGCTGGTAATTTGACAATAAATGTCATGGAAAATCAATTTCCCATTTGGGAAACCTCAGGGAATTTTATTTAGGAATTTCAGAGGCCGCCCTGTAAAATGTATGCATTGCTTTCAGGCTATGGAGACGGCAGAAATGTATGACAGAATTCATCTGCGGACCACGTACTATAACTATGCCAAGTATCTAGAGGCAAAGGGTGAACTTGCAGAGGCCATTCCAAAGTAAGGGCTGGAGTAGATATTCTTTACATTTTGTTAAACAGATCACAAGTCCTTTTAAGTTTTTTTTGGTGGGGGCAGGGGGTGGGCAGGGGGTGTCTATTTAAATGATTTACACTAGGTAACTCTACAAATGTATAACATGTTTGAGTACAGTAAACTTTTTTGTTAAATCTTCATGTTTTATGTAATATTTTACTTCCAAATTCCAAACATTTATTTTTACGTGAAAACTAACATTTGATATTTTATTCCAATGTTCACAGCTATGAGAAGTCGGACACTCACAGGTTTGAGGTTCCCAGGATGCTGTTTGATGAGCCGGACAACTTGGAGCAGTACATCCTTAAACACAAGGACAGGTGAGTGATAGCTGGTAGATGCCGAAGATTGTAATGGAATTATAGCTGAGGAAAACATTGCATGAAAATTCATTTATATTACAGGGGTTGGTTCTTTAGCAGCCAATTAAGGTAACAGTATGTTAACTGCGGAGGCAAACTTCATATTACAATTTTTAGCTTGACTTTTCGAAGAAAAGGCAAGCTATATACTCGCCCCGGCGTTGGCGTCGGTGTCCGAGTTAGGTTAAAGTTTTTCGGTAAGCTAGTTTCTCAGGAATGGCTTGAGGGATTTCATTCAAACTTAAAACATTTATTCCCCACATTAAAATGAACCAATAGGCCAAGTTTGGTAATTCTAGTTTGAAATTTGACAAAATTGTGGGCCTTTTTACATAAGCTATTTGGACAGGTTAACATTTTTCGGTAAGCTGGTTTCTCAGGAATGGCTTAAGGGATTTTATTCAAACTTAGAATACTTATTTCCTATATTAAAATGAACTCGTGGGCCAATTTTTATAACTCTAGTTTGAAATTTGTCAAAATTATGGGCCTTTTTACACTTAGAAATTCTACATACAAGCTATATGGACAGGTTTAAGTTTTTCGGTGTGCTAGTTTATCAACTTTTCGTTTTCACTCCCTAACTCGAGAACGGATTAAGCTATTGTAATGAAAATACAAACATAGATACCTTATAGCGAGACCTCGATAGGGATTGCATATGGGGTGGGTGGGGTCAAGGTCACTGTTACTATAAATAGAAAAACGGTTTCCGCTCAATTACTTGAGAACGCATTGAGATATATTAATGAAACTGAATACATAGATACCATATATCGAGACCTCACTTGGAATTGCATACGGGGTGGGTGGGGTCAAGGTCACTGTTACTAAAAATAGAAAAACGGTTTCCGCTCAATAACTTGAGAACGCATTGAGATATTTGAATGAAACTTTATACATGCATACCTTATATCGAGACCTCGCTTGGGATTGCATATGGGGTGGGTGGGGTCAAGGTCACTTACTAAAAATAGAAAAACGGTTTCCGCTCAATAACTTGAGAACGTATTGAGATATTTTGATTAAAAAATTTAATCATGCATACCTTTTATCTATACCTCGCTTGGGATTGCATATGGGGTGGGTGGGGTCAAGGTCACTGTTACTAAAAATAGAAAAACGGTTTCCGCTCAGTACCTTGAGAACGCATTGAGATATTTTGATTAAAAAATGTAATCATGCATACCTTTTATCGATACCTCGCTTGGGATTGCATATGGGGTGGGTGGGGTCAAGGTCACTGTTACTAAATATAGAAAAACGGTTTCCACTCAATAACTTGAGAACGAATGGAGATATGTTAATGAAACTTAATACATACATACCTTATATCGAGACCTCTCTTGGTATTGCATATAATCTCAAGGTCAAGGTCACTGTTACTAAAATAGACTAACGGTTTCTGCTCAATAACTTGAGAATGCATTGAGATATTTTAATGAAACTTCATACACAGATACCTTATATCAAGACCTCGCGTGGGATTGCATATGGGGTGGGTGGGGTCCAGGTCACTGTTACTAAAAACTAGAAAAACGGTTTCCGATCAGTAACTTGTTACTAAAAATATATAAACGGTTTCCGATCAATAACTTGAGAATGCATCGAGATATTTTAATGAAACTTCATAGATACCTTATATCGAGACCTCGCTTGGGATTGCATATGGGATGGGTGGGGTCAAGGTCACTTTTACTAAAAAATTTATTGATGTGCTGACTAATGCATTTTGTTAGAAAAATTTGGTTTTCATGGAGTTTACATATTTCTTGTTTTAGAAAAAAAATGCCAGTAACTTTGACAAACACAAAGAAAGAAAAGTCAAGCGCGCTGTCCTCCGACAGCTCTTGTTATGCCCCCACTTTAAAGGGGGGGGGCATATAGATTTGCCCTTGTCCGTCCGTCTGCGGAGTTTTATGTCGCGCATAACTCAAAAAGTATAACTGCTAGAGTGATGAAACTTTATTAGCATATTCATCGGCACTGGGGCTTATACACCTGGGTATTTTGGTGCAGTTTTTTTCGACAGCAGAGTTATGGCCTTTTTTTTGCAAAAAGCAACATTTTTGGACTTGTGTCTTGCGTAACTGAAAAAGTATTGCCGCTAGAGTGATGAAACTTTACAAACATATTAATTGGCATGTGAACTTGTGCACCTGGGTATATAAGTGCAGTTATTTCCGATATCAGCGGAGTTATGGCCCTTTTTTTAGCAAAAAATGACTTGTGTTGCGTGTTACTCAAAAAGTATTATTGCTAGATTGATGAAACTTTATAAACATATTAATCAGCATGTTAACTTGTGCACCTGGGTATTTTGGTGCAATTTTTTCAGACTTCAGCGGAGTTATGGCCCTTTTTTAGCAAAAAATTACATTTTTGGACTTGCGTCGCACGTAACTCAAAAAGTATTACTGCTAGAGTGATGAAACTGTATATATGATTAATCAACATGTGAACTTGTGCACCTGGGTATTTGGTGCAGTTTTTTCCGCCATCGGTGCAGTTATGGGCTTATGGCCCTTTTATGGTGTTAATTAACGAAATTTTCTTCCCATTTAATACTGAAATGTTCAAGTGTGTATGTTCTACTTACAAAATGATTTTGGTGCCCTGCCAGAGAGGGTCAAATGGTTCTAGTTGACCAAACAAGATGACCGCTAGAGCTATAATCCTTTTCCTATATCTCATATATTTTGAAAGAAATCCTATATTTAAAAAAAACTATATTTCCTATATTTTCCTATATTTTAAACATTGTACTTAAATTTTAGGCCATGGCATGCAGGTCTCAGCTGCAAATTAATTTCCATAAATTTGTTAAGCAAATGTTCTGTTCATTAAAACACAAACTGTATGACTTACCAGGCTAGAATATGACCCAATATCATTCTTATAAGTATTTTTACTATAAAATTCCTGTATTTTCTCGAAAAACTTGACAGAAAGTCATATATTTTTGGTAAAATATTCCTATATTGTTCCTATATTTTCAGTGCTGCAGGCCATATCTGCTATACTATGACTGTGTGACTACTACTATTCTTAGTGCTGCAGGCCATATCTGCTATACTATGACTGTGTGACTACTACTATTCTTAGTGCTGCAGGCCATATCTGCTATACTATGACTGTGTGACCACTACTATTCTTAGTGATGCAGGCCATATCTGCTATACTATGACTGTGTGACTACTACTATTCTTAGTGCTGCAGGCCATATCTGCTATAATATGACTTTGTGACTATTACTATTCGTTCTGCTGCAGGCCATATCTGCTATACAATGACTGTGTGACTATTACTACTCTTAGTGCTGCAAGCCATATCTGCTATACTATGACTGTGTGACCACTACTATTCTCACTGCTGCAGGCCATATCTGCTATACTATGACTGTGTGACTATTACTATTCTTACTGCTGCAGGCCATATCTGCTATACTATGACTGTGACTATTACTATTCTCACTGCTGCAGGCCATATCTGCTATACTATGACTGTGTGACTATTACTATTCTTACTGCTGCAGGCCATATCAGCTATACTATGACTGTGTGACTATTACTATTCTTACTGCTGCAGGCCATATCTGCTATACTATGACTGTGTGACTATTACTATTCTCACTGCTGCAGGCCATATCTGCTATACTATGACTGTGTGACTATTTACTATTCTCACTGCTGCAGGCCATATCTGCTATACTATGACTGTGACCACTACTATTCTCACTGCTGCAGGCCATATCTGCTATACTATGACTGTGTGACTATTACTATTCTTACTGCTGCAGGCCATATCAGCTATACTATAACTGTGTGACTATTACTATTCTCACTGCTGCAGGCCATATCTGCTATACTATGACTGTGTGACTATTACTATTCTTACTGCTGCAGGCCATATCAGCTATACTATGACTGTGTGACTATTACTATTCTTACTGCTGCAGGCCATATCTGCTATACTATGACTGTGTGACTATTACTATTCTCACTGCTGCAGGCCATATCTGCTATACTATGACTGTGTGACTATTTACTATTCTCACTGCTGCAGGCCATATCTGCTATACTATGACTGTGACAACTACTATTCTCACTGCTGCAGGCCATATCTGCTATACTATGACTGTGTGACTATTACTATTCTTACTGCTGCAGGCCATATCAGCTATCCTATAACTGTGTGACTATTACAATTCTCACTGCTGCAGGCCATATCTGCTATACTATGACTGTGTGACTATTACTATTCTTACTGCTGCAGACCATATCAGCTATACTATGACTGTGTGACTATTACTATTCTCACTGCTGCAGGCCATATCTGCTATACTATGACTGTGTGACTATTACTATTCTTACTGCTGCAGGCCATATCTGCTATACTATGACTGTGTGACTATTACCATTCTTACTGCTGGTGGCCATATCTGCTATACTATGACTGTGTGACTATTACTATTCTTACTGCTGCAGGCCATATCTGCTATACTATGACTGTGTGACCACTACTGTTCTTACTGCTGCAGGCCATATCTGCTATACTATGACTGTGTGACTATTACTATTCTTACTGCTGCAGGCCATATCAGCTATACTATAACTGTGTGACTATTACTATTCTCACTGCTGCAGGCCATATCTGCTATACTATGACTGTGTGACTATTACTATTCTTACTGCTGCAGACCATATCAGCTATACTATGACTGTGTGACTATTACTATTCTCACTGCTGCAGGCCATATCTGCTATACTATGACTGTGTGACTATTACTATTCTTACTGCTGCAGGCCATATCTGCTATACTATGACTGTGTGACTATTACTATTCTTACTGCTGCAGGCCATATCTGCTATACTATGACTGTGTGACTATTACTATTCTTACTGCTGCAGGCCATATCTGCTATACTATGACTGTGTGACTATTACTATTCTCACTGCTGCAGGCCATATCTGCTATACTATGACTGTGTGACTATTACTATTCTTACTGCTGCAGGCCATATCAGCTATACTATGACTGTGTGACTATTAATATTCTTACTGCTGCAGGCCATATCTGCTATACTATGACTGTTTGACTATTACTATTCTCGCTGCTGCAGGCCATATCTGCTATACTATGACTGTGTGACTATTACTATTCTCACTGCTGCAGGCCATATCTGCTATACTATGACTGTGTGACTATTACTATTCTTACTGCTGCTGGCCATATCTGCTATACTATGACTGTGTGACTACTACTATTCTTATTGCTGCAGGCCATATCAGCTATACTATGACTGTGTGACTACTACTATTCTTAGTGCTGCAGGCCATATCAGCTATACCATGACTGTGTGACTACTACTATTCTTTGTGATGCAGGCCATATCAGCTATACTATGACTGTGTGACCACTACTATTCTTACTACCACAGGTCGTTACACAAGTGGTGGGCCCAGTATATGGAGTCCCTGGGGGAGATGGACACGGCCCTGCAGTTCTATGAGATGGCTCAGGACTACCTGTCCCTGGTCCGTGTCTACTGCTACTGCGGCAACATGGACAAGGTGGGTAGTATATAGAACATATAGTTATAATAGTTGACATTTGAGCATTTATAAACCTTGGTCCGCATCTACTGCTGCTGCGGCAACTGGATAAAGTTGGTAGCAACTTGACATTTAAGAATTCATGAACTCTTAATTTAATTTAAAGGAGGGCATATAGTAGTCACACCATCCGACTCTGCCTGGGTGGGTGCATGGGTGGATTTCCATCCGTCCAGACTTCATTTCCGCTCTGTAACTTTTTAATGCCTGGATGGATTTTAATATATCTTCAGATTGTTATTCCCTATGACTAGAAGATGTGTCGCATACAACTTCTGTGCTTGTCGGTCAAAGGTCAAGGTGACAATTCAAGGTCAAAGGTCATGAATTTTTGTTTCCGCTCCATAACTTCTAAACGCCTGGATGGATTTTTATATAACTTGAAATTATTATTCCACATGACCAGACGATGTATGGCGTGCAACTGCCATACTTGTCGGTCAAAGGTCAAGGTCACAATTCAAGGTCAAACGTAATCAATTTTGGTTTCCGCTCCATAACTTCTAAATGCCTGGATGGATTTTAATATAACTTCAGATTGTTATTCCCCATGACCAGACAATGTGTCGCGTACAGCTCTCATGCTCGTCGGTCAAAGGTCAAGGTCACAATTTAAGGTCAAAGGTCATGAATTTTTGTTTCCGCTCTGTAACTTCTTAACGCCTGGAAGGATTTCAATGTAACTTCAGATTATTGTTCCCCATGACCAGACAATGTGTCAAATACAACTACCATGATGGTTGGTCAAAGTTCAAGGTCACAATTCAAGGTCAAAGGTCAATTATTTTTGTTTTCACTTCATTACTTCTAAACGTCCACAGGGATTTAAATGTTACTTCAGATTATTATTGTCTATGACCAGACAATGTGTCGCATACAACTGCCATGCTCGTCTGTCAAAGGTCAAGGTCACAATTCAAGGTCAAAGGTCAAGGATTTTTCTGTTTCTCCACCATAAGTTCTAAACGTTTGGAAGGATTTTAATATTACTTCAGATTATTATTTCACATGACCAGGCGATGTGTTTTGTACAACTCCCATGGTCCTCAGTCAAAGGTCAAGGTCACAATTTAAGGTCAAATGTCTAGGAATTTTCTTTCTGCTCTATAACGTCCAAAAGTCTTAAAGGATTTTAATATTACTTCAGATTATTTTTTCCCATGACCAGATGATGTGTCACATACCACTTACATGCTCCTCGGTCAAGGTCTGTAGGTCAAGGTTACACTTAAAAGGTCGAATATTAGAATGAACTTTTTGTAGGAAGCATAATTTTTTCCATCATGTAAGGAATGCAATAACTTGTTGGGAATGAAGTTCCTTATGAGGCAGCGTGTCACAAGAACAAACAGCTGTGTTGCTGAAATCCCAAGATATTTGTCCAGGGCATAATATTGTACTCTGACATTGTTTCGCCTTCCTCTGACAAGCATATGCTTCGGGGGCATATGTCACAACCGTTGAAAAGCCTTCAGTTAGGCTCTAAACAGTATTGGTATTAACCAATGAGATGTAACAGTTTTGGGTTATGCATACAGGTATCTTTGATTTTAATCTATGTTGTTCCTCTTGAATTATTTGGTACATTGGTATTGAACCATAATGTTTGTTGATGTTGTATTAATGTGATTTCAATGACATTAATAGGACTAGTGCCTATAACAAGTAATGTTATAATTTAAATTTTGTATTCCGAAGCCCAACTAAGATATTTCTATACGGTTGAATGTCAGGCAAGTGAAATCTGCAATGAGACGGGGGACAAGGCAGGCTGCTACCACCTGGCCCGACAGCTGGAGAACCAGGACCACATCAAGGAGGCCATACACTTCTTTCAGAGGGCCGAGGCATACGGCAACGCCATCAGGCTTTGTAAGGTACGTTGGAGTAGTTTAAATGTATTTGAGCCGCATCGTGGGAAAACCGGACTTAATGCATGTGCGTAAAGTGTCGTCCCGGATTAGCCTGTGCAGTCCGCACAGGCTAATCCAGGACGGAACTTTCCGCCTACAGTGGATTTATGTTTAGAAGAGACTTCCTTGAAACAAAAAATACCATAAAAGCGGACTCCACATGCTCATCCAGGACGACACTTTACGCACATGCATTAAGACTGGTTTTCTCACGATGCGCCACTTTTATTTTCACTTAATTGTGCCGTAAGCCTGACACTTATTGAGAGACTTTCGAGTGCATTTCCCTGGTTGAACCAGTACTAGGTGTCTGTGAGAAAAAACGCTCCCTGAGTTGAGGAAACTCACAATCTTCCTATCATAAGACGGACACCAAATCCACTGTACCTCTGAGACTTTGGTACATTAGCATAGAAGAACCATCCATCCTACTTATTCAAGTAATTCAGGGGGGTGGATATTATTTCCCCAATTTCTCTGATGAGGGTACCGTAATTTTACCGTGAGACAAGTAAACTTTTCCTGTCTAATGGCCGTGCACACGTTGAAAATGATGTAGAAGTAAAGGAGTCATTGTATGATTATATAATTATATATATTTTAAAAACACTTGCAAATTGTGTTTACGTATATTTAAATGACACATTTTATATATTTAATAGGAATTCCCAGAATACAAACTATATTTTAATTTGGACGAGTGACATTTGTTTGCGGACAAGTAGATTTATGCCATGAACTTGTCCTGGACAAGTGAATAATTTTGATATTTCCACACCCCTGAATTAATATCATCCAATACACATGATTCCAACAGTAGACTACTATGAGGAATGTTTCATTCACTTTGATTTGTTGAATACCCATTTGCATTGTTGCTTGTTAATGGCATAATGTTTGCAAATAGACAGGTTTTGTGTTGGTCTTCTGTTTCTCAAGTTTCTGAATAAAGTTTTCACAGAATTGTATTGAACTGCATAATGGTGGCATGTAGACATCGGTTGTCGTACAGTTATACGAAATGCATTTTACTGCTTAAACAGTGATTTTTTAAGGCTAATTTGGGATTGCAATAGGGCCTCATTTCTCCCAGCTCTGAACTAAGTATTTTTCTCCCCAAAAATATATAATTTTCCCCGTGAAGTCTGAAGTTGTTTCATCATAAGGAAACCAACACAACTGTAAGTATTTTGAAGTTAAAACTCAAATAAAAAGCTATGTAGATTGTTCATATAATGGATTGCTTGTATACATGTAGTGGAAGATAAAATTGATACGAAATAAATCCTGGTGAAATCATTGTTTTCTTGCATTTGAAAATTAGTTTTCATACAACATGGATTTCCCCTTCCAACTTGTCTTGTAACCATTCCAGCAATGGCTGAAAAATAAGCTATGTTAAAATTACCTATGTTTACAATTGAGGCGCGTCGTGGGAAAACCGGACTTCATGCATGTGCGTGAAGTGTCATCCCCGATTAGCCTGTGCAGTCCGCACAGGCTAATCGGGGACGACACTTTCCGCCTAAAGTGGATTTATGGTTAGAAGAGACTTGATTGAAACAGAAAATACCATTAAAGCGGAAAGTGCCGTCCTGGATTAGCCTGTGCAGACTGCACAAACTGATACGGGACGACACTTTACGCACATGCATTAAGGCCGGTTTTCCCATGACGCGCCTCAATTAATGTTACCAGTGTAGCATACATACAACATACAACATGGATTTCCTCTTCCAATGGGTCCTGACACCATTGTCCCAACAGCTGAATAAAAACACTATAAAAAACATTTTCTATGTTTACCATCATGTTACCAGTTTGGGCCAAATAAAAAAAAACAGTGTTTCGGGCTACCACATCCTACCAAGTGTAATCCCTCAATCCTAAATTTTTTAGCGACGATAGTTTTTTGTGAGATCCGTATTCGTCAGATTTCATTGTTTTTTTACCGAAATGTGTCTTTAAAAAAATTCAAACCTGACCTTACCTAACTTTTTGGAGACCGTTGCCTGAAACACACAGTTGATATTTATGTTTGGCTTTGGTATACAGGAGCACCAGTACGAGGACCAGATGATGAACCTGGCTCTGATGGGTCGCCCCGAGGACATGAAGGAAGCCGCCCGCTACTACGAGAACGTTCCTGGTCAGCAGGACAAGGCTGTAATGCTGTATCACAAGGTACCTTAGCAACAGTTACAGTGAAGTCTTGTTTATTTGACTCAAACATTCATAGTGGAATAGTTGAGCTCTGCACTTATTTCTGTTCTTTTTTACGTTTAGCTGTTTATTTTATCTTGACAACAATTTTTGATGGGTATGTAATTTGAACATGTTTCATTAAGAATGGAAATTTTTCTTTTTTTCCCTAACAAGACGTTTTTAAGACATTTTAGTTCCAATTTTCGAAAAAGAAAAATTTTGATGTCAGGTGATTTTTTCAACAGAAAAAGGTCTTAATTTTTTGCACTCGTGTAAATATGGATACCCTTAAACTTCAAGACTATTACTACCAACAATCTGTATGCAACCTTAGTCTTAATCTTGCACATTAATAAATTGAATTTTGACCTGGAACAACCATTTTCGTTGTCTATGATTGAAGTATATGACTTTGGTTTTAAGTTGTATTTTGGGTCATGGTAGCTAATTAATTATGGTACTTATTCCCCACACAGGCTGGGAATTTCTCTCGAGCACTTGACCTGTCATTCCGGACGAAGCAGTTCGGAGCGTTGCAGATGATATCTGGCGATCTTGACGAGCGTGCGGACCCCGAGTTGCTCAAGAGGTGCGCAGATTTCTTCCTGGAGAACGGACAGTACGACAAGGCTGTTGATCTTCTGGGAATCGGCAAGAAGGTGAGGTCGTGTACAGAGATGTGATTGATCTCCATTTCAGATGTCTTTCGGCTTCTGAATGCTGCTTTATACGAATGGATTTTGATGCACATAATTTAATCTGTTCAAAGTTGTAATATATTTTTCTAGTGATTACAATTGTTTGGTGTGTTGGGTTGTGGGAATGATGATCTGTAATTTCCACATCCAAAGAAATAGTTAATCAGCACGGAAAATTAATGGGACATCGGTTCGAAAATGCGATCGATCATCAGGTTGGAATTGTTTTTTGCTTCCGATGCGATTTTACCAGTTGTAATCAGTATTAAATGTTATTTGTATTATACATATTTCTATTCATTTAACGTAGCAAATTTACATAAATATGGATGTATGTGCGTTTCTTTTGTGCATCAATAATAAATGTAAACAAATAAGTTAAATAACAGCAGTTTTATTTGCTAAACAGTTGCTTGTCAATTGTGAACATATAAAACAAGTAGACCTATAGAACAAGTAAATTTAACATGGAAAAACAGTCAAAACTGAATTATGGAAAAACAGTCAAAACTGTAAAATAAATCAAAATGATTTGGTCTAAATTACCGAACTCACATCTCAGTCCTTATTTCCGATGATCAAGATTATAACTGTGACATCGATAATTGACATCCATCGGAAAAAAATTACAAGATTAATTGATTTTTCCGATCATCGTCCCATCACTACGGGAAAGCCTTGAAAACAATAGCCACAGAAAAGTACTTGTTTCAATTGACTGTATCTACTAAATAAATAGAAAAAGACTTCAAATAACAAAAAATACAGATTTACATGTATGTCTAATATAAACCTCAGTAACTTGAATACTGCTACTTATACTTGAAGCGTAACCCTTCTATTCTAAATGGTTTTTATACAGTACTGGTGTTGGGGGTTGCGGAGGCATAAGGTAGCTTTCGCTTCTGAAGTAATTCTATAAGCACAATCCTGATATTCTCAGGGAGTTATTGTCACTTTTTGTCATTTTTAGCTCACCTGAGCACAAAGTGCTCCAGGGTGAGCTATTCTGGTCAGTCTTGGGTGACCGTCTACCAAATTTCTTCATATTATTTCGATTCGTTAAAGAACATGGCCGTCCGGGGGCGGGGCAGTTTTTCCACTTTGGCTCTTTTGAAAACTAAAATCTTCTTGTCCAAAACAACTGGCTGGATTTCAAAATAATTTCACAGAAATGTTCCTTGGGTGACTCTCTACTAAATTTATTCAACTTATTTTGATTCGTTAAAAAATAGTGCAGACAGGTTATGGGGCAGTTTTCCTTATATAGCTTTATGGAAAACTTTGAAAATCTTCTACTCAGAAACCGCTGGCCAGATTTCAAAATAATTTAACTTAACTGTTCTTTTGGTGGCCCTGTGCTAAATCTCTTCAAATAATTTTGATTCGTTAAAAACATGGCTGCAAGGGAGTGAGGTAGTTTTCCTTATATAGCTACATAGATAACTTTGAAAATCTCAGAAACAGCTGACCAGATTTCAAAATAATTTCACATAGATATTCCTTGGGTGACCCTCTACCAAATTTCTTCAAATCATTTTGATTTGTTAAAAATACATGGCCGCCAGGGGTGGGGCTGTTTTCCTTATGTAGTTATATAGAAAACTTCGAAAATCTTGTCAGAAACCAACAACTGGAATTTCAGAATAAGTTTGCACAAATGTTCCTTGGTTTACATTCTATCATTTTGGAAATCTTGTCTGAAACCACTTGCAGGTTTTTGAAATTATTTAACAGAAATGTTTATACTATTTAACAAATATCTTCTAATTGTTTTGATTCAATAAAAAACATTGCAGTCAGTGGTCCATTGTTGATGGCCATTGTCACGTCTCTGAATACGCTATTAAACTTTTACAAGCTATTGTGGTTCATTCTACTCAGGCGAGTGACCCAGGGCCATTTGTCTCTATTGTTAATTGTTTATAAGCTTATTTAGAAATATTGTGATATGAAAAATCATACTCCTACTTTAATAACAATTCTCCAGTATTTCTCAAAGCACCACCCTGAATTCTCCATTCTCTCCTGCAGTACTGGGAGGCGCTGAAGATCTGCATGGACCAACACGTGGAGATCACGGAGGACCTGGCAGAGAAGCTGACCCCCAGCAAGGAGGAGCTGGGGGGCGACACCATGGAGAGGATCAAGATCCTCGAGGCCATCGCCGAGGTGTGCATGCACCAGGGACAGTACCACCTTGCCACCAAGAAGTTCACGCAGGCCGGAAATAAGATGAAGGTACGGCCAGTTTTGGGGATGTCCCTAATCAGTCTCTTGCAATCTGTATTGGTTGTACAGTTAGGGCTGTTCCAGGAAAAAAGGTGATGAGGGGGTGGAACACTAATGTATTAAAAGTCGGTGGGTGGGGGGTGATAGAGGGGATAAAACGGATTATCAATAATTGACCACCCCCCATCACCTTTTTTCCGGGAACAACCCTTATTGAAATCGGCAGTTTGGGCCTGCCTATATATAACTAAGAATTTATGCAAGGCCAGTTCAGAATTTACCGTTCAGGGATTGCAGTCGTACAATTTAGATCGCTCGTTGTATGAAGCAAATACTTGCATACTTAACTATTTGTGCTTGTTATGCTACTTTAAGGTACAAAAGTGACTTAGGGGTTTTGGTTTTGGATAAGATCGACAGTGTTGGTTGATGGTTTGTCAGAAAGCATACAATGAACTACAGTTTTCTCATTTTCTTAAAATAGAACTGGTCATATGTCAGTGTTGCTTACTGTATATATGAAAGGAAATAATTAATGATTAATGGACATTACTAAATGTCTGAAATTCTGACCAATTTCTACTTGCAGGCCATGAAGGCGTTGTTGAAATCTGGGGACACTGAGAAGATCATTTTCTTTGCCGGTGTGTCAAGGCAGAAGGAGATCTATGTTATGGCCGCCAACTACCTGCAGTCACTGGACTGGCGCAAGGACCCAGAGGTCATGAAGAACATAATTGGCTTCTACACGAAGGGTCACGCCCTCGACTCCTTGGCCGCATTCTATGATGCTTGCGCACAGGTAGCAGGATCCAGATTTCTTACTAGCTCGCTTATAGTTTGTATTTTATTTTGTACATATTGTGCATGGTGACAGGATTGTCAGTTATCAAATTGGACCACAGGTGTATTTAAATCAGTTCTTTATATCCCAAGAACCTGTAATGCATTTTTGGCACTGTCTTCATTGTGCTTTAATCAGTGTTCGCCTGGGATTAAACTGATTTAACTTCCCTATATGTCTCTCTCACCAAGTGATGATAGGCAAATATCTTCGAGAAACTTTAAATTCTTATTTACATGTAGCTTTTCCATACGTCTCTCACCAAGTGTAGATAGAAATTCTAAATTTTGATTTAATTTCTGTGGTTTCTGTCCCACTAGATTAAGATAGACTGGTATCATCGGGAAATGTAATTCTGAGTTCTTTTTCATGATTTTTGTCTGTTCTGATGTAATTTCTATGATATCCATCCCAGTTAGCTATCCTTGAGAAATTCTAAGTTCAGATTTCATTTCCATGATTTCTGTTTCACCAATTTGACTGTTTCATTGAGAAATGTCTTATTCTACTTTCATTTGTTACCATGATTGCTCTCTCACCTGTTTAAGATGTTGAGTTCTTATATAATTTCAACGATAACACTCCCATCAGGTGGAGATAGATGAGTACCAGAACTATGACAAGGCCCTGGGGGCGCTGGGCGAGGCGTTCAAGTGCCTGAGCAAGGCCAAGATGGCTGACGAGGGACTGCAGGAGGAGAGGCTGGCACAGCTGAAAAACAAGATCACGCTCATCAAGAAGTTTGTCACGGCTAGACGGTGAGTAGGATGTTCACATGTATGTTGTGTGGTGTGGGTGATGGTGAATTGTATGAAGTAGTAAGTAAACCAGGGACCCGTCTTATTAAACATCGTAGGGCATATTTACGTTACGCTACAATTTTCGAAGAAGCATAAATGCTAAACACGAACATCTATGATTACTTTATTTCAGTAATTCAATTCATTTCCTCGGTATCTTTTACATGCCCTTTATTTCAGGAACATACTACTGATAATGAATGTATATTTTTTTAACTCCAAAATTCAGTCGTAACTTAAAACTTGTCATAACATCTTTGATAAGACAGGGCCCAGGGGTGGTATTCACGAAGCATCTTAAGTTAAATTTTAATCCTTAACCTTAAATGTGGAATTTTTCTCAACTGTATAATTCCATAGAGAAACAGTTTTTCACTAAGTTATACTTGAAAATAATATCATTATGAAAATGTTATTGTAGGAATATCAACAACGTATTAATCTGTTTAGTAACTAAAGTTATATAATACATTCAAATTTTGCACTTGAGTGAAAATATTTAAGAAATGACTTAAGATGCTTTTTGAATACCAGCCCAGGACCTGTGTTCACCAACCTATTCTTGGACTTAAGATTAAAGAATAGACTTTGACGCAAGACACAATACTTGTGTGTTCGCAAACATGCCAGGTACCTGTGTCATTTTTATCTTTAGCAAATCATTTTAAATAAATATTGCTCAGTTGGTAGAGCGCTGAACTACAAATCCGAGGATCGCAGGTTCGATTCCCAGCCTGGCCATATCATTTGTGTTGTATTGATCATGAAATTATTTCTACGGCCATTCTCCCCCTACCTCTGATTCAAAAACGGCAGTTGTCAGTTACTGGCATAAGTATGTGCATTTAGTACTGGTAAACCAGCTTACCTAGGAAAAGTGTGAGTAGGTTAACTGACTGCCATTATATGACTGAAATACTGTTTAATATGGCGAAAAATCCAAACAAACAAAACAAAACAGTTGTAAGATTATTCTTTATTCTTATGTTTTAAGTCTGGGAAGGGTTGGTGGATATGGGCCTAGACTTTAGGACAAGGTTGGCAAGTTTAGTGTTTAGAGGAGAGAAATGGATGATATGGAGATGTTTAACTTGTATACTTGTTCTATATAATGTATGCAGTAATTATCAACGAATACATGTATTTACTGCATTTGTGAAGATTTTATAGGCTCATTGGATATGCTTGTAACAAAAATGTACACGGTTGCATAGTTCAGGTGATGATAACCCAACTAAATGAAGTACGACATTATTAAAATGTGGCTCGTCGTGAGAAAACCGGTCTTAATGCATGTGCGTAAAGTGTCGTCCCGGATTAGCCTGTGCAGTCCGCACAGGCTAATCGGGGACAGCACTTTCCGCTTTTATGGTATTTTCTGTTTCAAGGAAGTCTCTTCTTGACATAAATCCACTTTAGGCGGAAAGTGTCGTCCCGGATTAGCCTGTGCGGACTGCACAGGCTAATCCGGGACGACACTTTACACACATGCATTAAGACCGGTTTTCTCGCGATGCGCCACAAATTTCATGTCATTTTGACAGTGATTCACGTCCAGGGGCCGTCTTCCAGAAACATCTAAAGTAGAGACCATAAACTATGTTCACTTAAGTCCAGATTTTTGTAGGGTAATGTTTTGAAAACATAAAAAATGGGTGAATCCAATTCAAGTGAAGTAAATATTGGTAAATAATAATAGAGGATACTAGGTTTGTGTTGAATAAAGATAAGTTTATTTAGCGAGGCTTAGAAAACCTGAACCACGAGCCTTGGGGAGTGGTTCACGTTTTTGTGCCAAGCAAATAAACTTATCTTTATTCAACACTTACCTAGTATTCTATTTATCCCATCATTTTCCGTCATTATTTTGAATAAAAACGAAAGAAAACATAATAATTATTGCGAAAACCATAATATAATGTCACAAAATCAACAAGATGACGTCATTACACTGTGCGTGACTGCTTTATCACCACAGTGTTGAAATAAAGCAAAGTTTATTTCATGGGGAGTTATTTTGCCAATGCACCCCTGATGATGGGATAAAACTTGATATTAGAGAGCACTAAGCAAAATGTAATGTATATATGGAATAAAATGCTAAAAAAAATTCTTATTTCACGTCTAAGGATAATATTTTACTTAAGATGTTTCTTGAATATGACTCCTGTTGTGACAGTTATGTCGTTACCATTGCAGGGTTTATGATCAGGACTCGGAGGAGGCCATCAAGCAGTGTCAGGTGCTGCTGGAGGAACCAGACCTCGACAACGCCGTGAGGATGGGCGACGTGTTCGGCTTCATCATCGAGCACTATGCCCGCAAGGAACGCTGGAAGGCCGTAAGTATATGTAGCATTGCTGGGCCAGACAGTTGTGCGTCAACAGTGGCTCCTTTGCATACTTGTCAAAGTCTCTCACTTTGGGCCTAAGAAGAGACTACAATTTTTTTTTTCGTAGTAAATTAGTTTTTGTTGTTGTTTTTTCCATAAAAACTGGAATTTTTTCAACCCCAGTTCACATAGTTTTATTGTGTCTTTGATTAATAAACTGCTTTAACCCATCCTGAAATGTGAGGGAAAAAAGTTTTGTTTCAGTAATCTTTACTGTAAATATTAGTTTTTGAAAAGAATTTTCTGATATGAGTGTTATTCCAGGTTATACTCTTAAGTATATTGACTGTTGATTTAAAAAATAATAATAGCATGTATACAGTCCCCAATGCAGTTGTATCAAATCCTGTTCCAGGCGTACAATGCAATGGAGGAGATGAAGGGACGCATATCCGGGGTAAACCTGGCATTCTACGTGAACATGCAGACCTTGCAGGCAGTCCACCAGGCCCTCGACATTCCCCTCAGCAACACCATCGACACCAGCAAGATGAACGGTTTCCGAGGGGGAGGCGGGGGTCACGAAGAAGAGGAGAGTGACATCGTCGAGGAGGAAGTGCCCATGTACAATGACGACTTGTGATTGGCTGTCGAGGTGGTCATGTGACTGGGTGCTGCTTGCTGATTGGTTGGCGAAGTGTTAAGTGAATAAACTAGTATTAAACTGTTTGAGAAACCATGTTTAGCCTCCAACTGCTTTAAGAAGAGCATATTTTTTTGTTTTTACAGAATAGAAATACCATAATTTTCTTCTTAAAGATGGAAATTGAAATCTGTTGCTTCAGCTGTTCATTACAGAGCAGTTAGGTTATTAAAAGATATTGAAATAACAACTTTGTTTCCAAATTTATATTTTTATATCTGTTCCATCATCTCTCTGGCATGTGTGTTTCACAGCTAGTCAAACTGTCCTTGGTGATTTCATTAATCCATTCACAGTCTCGCTTTAATGGCATGTTGTGTTGTGTTAAAGTATAAATGTTCAAGTCGTTTGAATACTAGTACTTATTTTAAGATGTTCGGTATTATCAGATTTTTTTTTATACCCGAAAACGTGTATCTGATTGTTGATTCCAACTATTGAATGGTTTGTTCTACTTACGAAAGAACAACTACTCTGAATTACGTATTTTCTGTGTAAAATAGAGCATTTAGTTTAGGATTTATTATGTATAACAGATGCCATTGCAGTTTCGATTGACAATGCAGTGTTGACAAAAGCTGTGTTTGTTTAATAGTACTTCACTGACTGGTGCCTAAGAAATGTGATAATACATTTTATCGTAACATTCCCATTTGACCAACATGTCATAAATTAATAATAATGAATGAGACTTTTACTGTGATGTTTATGCATTGTGCTACTGGTATTATAAAGGTTAGTGGATTAGTAATATTCAGACCTTTTTTTCACCTCTTGGGGATGTGGTTCTTTGCCCTCATTTTGGGGAAAAGTAGCATTATTTTGTGCATTTTGGGAGAAAAAATTCATAACAGGGGAATGAAAATCCTGGGTAAGATCAGTTTTAGGGGAAAACAGCATGATTTGAAAGAATTTTTCTGAGTGGACGACACCTTATAACATCCCCTACTATAGAAGGAAAAAAAGCCCTGACCTTTGAAACCTCGGATCGTAATGCGAATGTATGTTTAAGTTACTGTTTTCCAGTAAACTTGTGTTCTGAGCACTGAGAAATGTTTCTAGGTTGTCTGGCAATACATTGAAAAAGATGGGTGTGTATTTTCTTATCCCATTTTATTGCCTATTTTGTATTGAATCTGTTTGTTTGAGTCTTCTATATATACAATGTTATACATTTGAAAATGAAAACATATCCTTTTTGTCATAAATCAATACACTTTGTCATCAGTTGTAATCCGTCCATAAAGAATATTATTTGTGTTTTATTTTATTTGTAATTCATAGTATCGTTCTACTATTGTTCCTTAGTTTGTACTTATGCTTATATTTATTGCAAGAATCTCTTTGTGTCCATTTATGTTGCCGTTGGCTTTATACAGTAAGGGGTAGAAAAAACGAAACAAAATTCAATTCGGGCCAGCTGGAAATACACTGTACTTTTTCTCTCGACCTAATTGGGTGCCTTCAAAATCCTCCTTGTATTTCTACTGGCTTTTTGTAACATATTTTCTAGGAACATGGAATTTGAAAATTACAGTCTGGTACAGTACCTTTAATTTGGGGGAACATGTACTTTTAGTGACATCTTTCAACTTTAATTATGTGCACAAAGATGTTGATATAGTTTCCATGTACAATCATACATTTAGTAAATGTCACACTTATTTGTGTTGACAGAAACGTGTACTCTAATCGTAAACAAATACGTAGTGTTTACTTTCTATTTATAAATGTCAGTCCATGTATTTTTTTGAAAATTGTGATTTTCAGTGGTCTTTTTTTCCACCAAAAATCAGTGCATATAATGTCAGGTAAATTTTACTGAAACTGTGTGTAGTTTCACCACTGGCCTTGATGTACGAGATTACAAATTTGTTTCATTTTTTCTGCCTTTTACTATACCTTAACATTGCATTTTTATCAACATGAATCTGGCTCCTTAACTATGGAAGTTCTCAGTTTTAATCGTAACTTAAAATCTCAGCTAATGAAAAATTGTAGTTACCTATTAGTATTAAATTGTATACTATTGAAGGTTAAAATTGGTTGTACGTTCAGAGGTAGGGGGTAAATGCTCACTCTAAGGTTGTTAACTATTTTGCCACAGGTATATTTATTTAGTTTCTTCATTACACTTATCTCTAAATTTATTTTAACTGTAAAGCTTTTAGTTTTGTTAATTTGTAAATCTTTAATTTCAGCAAGGTTTGAAAGATTATATATCTTACAATATTCTGTGTAGTGAAGAAACATGGAATAAAGACACTTTCAGGCAATTGCAACATAAATTTAAAATGTTTTAGCATACATTTCGAGTTCATATTGAAACCATAATAATGTCTCAGTTATGTTTTGTTTTTCAAATTATATGATATACATATCCAAATATCTTGGTATTACAATTGTTTATCCGTTGTTTTTGTGGGACTTAATAACTAACAAAATACCAACCTCCACTCAGAGAATTAACTGTGTCCAACACCTGGCTCATTTTAAATCCCTGCAGGCATGAAGTTCCGCATGACCATAGGCACGAAATAAAATCGTGGACAAGCACATGATAAAAACTTGGACAGCTTAAAATCCTTGCGTTCTTATGTTTACTTTTTTTAGCTCACCTGAGCACAAAGTGCTCATGGTGAGCTTTTGTGATCATCCGTCGTCCGTGCGTCCATCCGTTGTCAACTTTTCATTGAAACGACATCTCCTCCTAAACCACTTGGCAGCTTTTTACCAAACTTCACAGGAATGATCATTGGGTGACCCTATTTCAAAGTTGTTCAAATCCTTACGGTCCGCTGCATGTGTAGGTCACCAGAGCTAAAAATAGATTTTAAAAGTGTAAACTTAAAAAATCTCCTACTCTGAAACCGCAAGGCCCAGGGGTTTCATATTTGGTATGTAGCATCCTATACTGGTCCTCTACAAAGATAGTTCAAATAATGCCCCTGGGGTCAAAACTGGCCACGCCCCGGGGGTCACATGGTTTATATAGAATATATAGCAAAATGACTTTACAAATCTTCTCCTCTGAAACCACAAGGCCCAGAGGTTTCATATTTGGTATGTAACATCCTATAGTGGTCCTCTACAAAGATAGTTCAAATTATGCCTCTGGGGTCAAAACTGTCCATGCCCCGGGGTCACATGGATGATATAGAATATATAGCAAAATGACTAAAAAATCTTCTCCTCTGAAACCGCAAGGCCCAGAGGTTTCATATTTGGTTTGTAACATCCTTTAGTGGTCCTTGGTATGTATATGTGGTCCTCTGCAAATAATTATGATAAAATGAATATTTTGTTAAAAAATAAATCTTCAATCTCCTCATTAATTGTATCCCAGGAAAACTCTCTTCCAAATCTGTACGTTTTTAACTTGCGGTGGCAGTGGTAACTGAAGAGTACACACGGGGAAGTAACCACTGCAAGGAATTAGACAAAATTCATGTAATAATTCTGTAAACCTGTATGTTGTTCTATATTTAAGTTTTAGGAAATTATCAGGTTGTGAAACAAAGATATGCTTTTTCTATGTTTATGTGTGCCGTACCTACAGGTATGATAAAAATGTATCTCTGTTTTGCTTATTGATAATGGGAACAGAAGCAGCCTATTTAATTTAAAACAATACAGATAATGTAGGTGATATGAAATAAAATACTACTCAATTATTTTTTAAGTCATATGTTTCACATTATTTACAATTTCTTGCACCAGAATTACAAACTGATTCAAAATAATTGTACCAGTAATTTTTATTTATTTATTTTTTTAATTATGTGCATGTATAAATCTTGTTATTTACCTTTACCATATTTTTGTGCAGGTCTCTTTATGTACATTCGTACAAAAATGCTATAATTTAGAGAGTAACTGTTAATAGGTCATTGAGCAATGAAATCATATCTGAAATCATATCTTCTTATACAGTGTATGGTCATCATAATGCATGTTCGTGTGAATAGATGTTACTTGTGTACCGGTATATGCTATTAATTTATTTCAAGCTTTATTACAATATTTATGATCATGCCACGCCATCTTATATGTGATTCACTAATGTGATTTTTCTAGAAATTCTTAGTTTGTTACTGTATGAATAAATAAAAAAAATCATTATGATTGTTGTTTTTTTTACTGCCCTATCCATTTTGTCACTGCAGTTTGTAGCATAGGATTTACGGTAAAGATTCGTATAGTTTGTAATGTGTAATTGTGTAAGTATTATTACATTATTTATTTTTTCTCGCTAAGGCCATATCAATTTGATTGTATGTTTAGTGTCCTCGGGCTGGTAGGTTTTCGAATGCCTGAACGAAGTAAAAATCATAATTCCCAATAGTAGGTTCCCAATATGAAGATGATATAACAGTTTTGTAAGTTCACAAAGATTTATTTTTTTTTGACTCGTTTGTTTTTTCCTGCCTGGTTTCGAAAAACCATGGGTACGCTAAACATAGAATCAAATTTGTATGGCCAAATATAAACAACAGCTGTTTGTACAACAGTTATGCCCCCTCTAGGTTAAAAGCAATCTATAAATATCAAGTTTGGTGATGATCAGATGAGAACTGTTGGACAAAATTGGCCTTTTTAGCAGTTTACACTCCGTAAACTGATTAACTGCTAAAAGGCCAATTTTAGATAAATCAAGGGCCATAACTCTGCAGTTTCTGTGGCGATTTGGTTGGTCATCGAACTTGGCTAAGATATTATTAAAACCTCAAACTTTTTCATCACGTTTGGTGAAGATCGGATGATAACTGTTTAACGTAGATAGCAGAAACAGCTAAAAAAAAGGATAATTTTAGATAATTCAAGGGTTAAATAACTACAGTTCCTGAGGCGAATTGGTTGATTATCGCACTTAACCAAAATATTATGCCAACAAAGATGTTCATGAAGTTTCGTTTGGTGAAGATTGGATGAAACTGTTTGATTTAGAGAGCAGACACAGCTTAAATGGCCAATTTGAGATACTTTAAGGGCCATAACTCCACAATTCCTGGGCCGATTAGGCTGATTATTGTAGTTGGCAGATATATTATGCCCACAAACATTTTCATGAAGTTTGGTGAAGATTGATGAAAACTGTTGGACTTAAAGAGCGGCAACGAAAGTGGTCTACAAGTTTGGTGAAGATTGATGAAAACTGTTAGACTTAAAGAGCGGCAACGAAAGTGGTCTACAAGTTTGGTGAAGATTGATGAAAACTGTTGGACTTAAAGAGCGGAAACAAAAGTGGTCTACAAGTTTGGTGAAGATTGATGAAAACTGTTGGACTTAAAGAGCGGCAACGAAAGTGGTCTACCAACAGACAGACCGACTGATCGACGCTAGCAAACTAATATACCCCGCCTTCTTCGATGGGGGAACGAAATTAAGTAGCCAGTGAAGCATTGCATATTATCACTATCAATCATCACAAATATTCTTTGAAATATTATATCCCATTTGCTGCATACAAATTAATATTAGTACAGCTAATCGTCAAATTAATCACAGTTGATTTGAAAGCCGTTCCATGTTTCATGGCGTAAAAATTTGATTTAACTGCTTTAAAACAAAAAAATTCTAGCAATGTTCATCTTTATACCATTGACAACATCAAAATCACAAATGCAACAATCACGCAGTAACTTATATATACACAGCATATATATGCATGACCATGATTTATAATTGTTTGTAAAATAATTATCTATAATAATAAAACAATTGCTGAACACAAGAACGAGTCTAACTCCATCACTCGCCTAATTACCTTGCTAAAAAGCATCCACAATCAGTCAAAGACTGTGACAACATCAACTCAACAATAATCACTGTAGAGACCCATGCACCTTTCAAGAACATGAGGGCCCTCGGCCGCTTACCTGAGACCTTGTAACCCAATTGGAATTTGCATCCCTAAGGTGTGGCCTATTTTTATCCCAGGGGCATAATTTGAACAATCTTGAACAAACCTCTGGGCCTTGCGGTTCCAGGTAAAAAAAAATAAAGTCATTTTGCTATTTAAGTCTATATAAACCATGTGACCCCTTGGGGTGTGGCCAGATTTGACCCCAGGGGCATAATTTGAACAATCTTTGCACAGGACCACTATGCAATGTTAAGTACTACAGATAGGAAAGCTGTGGGCCTTGCCTTTTCAAAGAGGATTTTTAAAGTCATTTTTCTATTTAAGTCTATATAAACCATGTGACCCTCAGGGCGTGACCAGTTTTGACCCCAGGGGCATAATTTGAACAATATTTGTAGAGGACCACATATACATACCACATACGAAACCTTTCGGTCTTGCGGTTTCAGGAGAAGATTTTTAAAGACATTTTGCTATTTAAGTTTATATAAACCATGTGACCCCCAGGGGATGGCCAGTTTTGACCCCAGGGGCATAATTTGAAAAATCTTTCTAGAGGACCACTATATGATGTTACATACCAAATATGAAACCTCTGGGCCTTGCGGTTTCTGAGGAGAAGATTTTTAAAGTCATTTTGCTATTTAAGTGTATATAAATCATGTGACCCCCCCCGGGCGTGGCCAGTTTTGACCCTACGGGCATAAATTGAACAATATTTGTAGAGGACCACTATAGGATGTTACATTACAAATATGAAAGCTCTGGGCCTTGTGGTTTCAGAGGAGGAGATTTTTAAGGTCATTTTGCTATATATTATATATAAACCATGTGACCCCCAGGGCGTGTCCCGTTTTTACCCCAGGCGCATAATTTGAACAAACTTTGTAAAGGACCACTAAAGGATGTTACAAACCAAATATGAAACCTCTGGGCCTTGCAGTTTCAAAGGAGAAGATTTTTTAAGTCATTCTGCTATATATTCTATATAAACCATGTGACCCCTGGGGCGTGGCCAGTTTTGACCCCAGGGGCATCATTTGAACAATATTTGTTGGGGACCACTATAGGATGTTACATACCAAATCTGAATCCTCTGGGCCTTTTGGCTTCAGAGGAGAAAATTTTTAAAGTCATTTTGCTATATATTCTATATAAACCATGTGACCCCCGGGGCGTGGCCCGTTTTGACCCCAGGGGCATAATTTGAATAATATTTGTAGGGGACCACTATAGGATGTTACATACCAAATATGAAACCTCTGGGCCTTACGGTTTCTAAGGAGAAGATTTTTTAAGTCATTTTGCTATTTAAGTCTTTATAAACCATGTGACCCCCGGGGTAGCCCAGTTTGAGCCCAGTTGCATCATTTGAACAATCTTTGTAGAGGGCCACTATACAACGTGACATACCAAATATGAAACCTCTTGGCCTTGCAGTTGCAGAGGAGAAGATTTTTAAAGTCATTTTGCTCTTTAAGTCTATATAAACCATGTGACCCCCCCCCCCCCCCCGGTGTGCACAGTTCTGACCCCAGGGGCATAGTTTTAACAATCTTTGTATAGGACCACTACCGTAAATACTCAGTCATAAGTCGAGATTTTAAGCCTCTAAATCATAGTTATAAAGTACATTTGACTTATGAGGCAGTTCACAAAAAATCTTATCATATTATACTGAAATATTTGTCAAATGCATATTATTTCTTACCTGCATATTTGCTAATCCACACACTATAATCCATTTATAATTATCACAGTTTGCCCTTTCTATTAATTACCAACAATTAAGACAAAATGCATAACTGTTTCATTATTAAATAAGATGCAAACTGTGAATGAGACTACCTACTCTATTTTAATTCACTTCCTCACTTTAGGCCCCAGCTAGAATCTCAGCCACCAATAAAAAATCAATAAACCTGCCGACGAAACCCATGATTTTCGTGTATAGCATATTGCTAATTAAACTGGCTGGAACCGGTTTTTGTCTACATCAAGACCTGTCCAAGAGGATAAGGCAGTGATTTCACACTTCAAGGCATTTACTGCAGACTGTACCTATATACCTAATTATAGGGCATATAGGCCAATTTTCAGATGGTGTTTGATGATCATTCTAACTCGATTTAAAGAATGGTTATTATTAGAAATACGTTTCTGGAATGAATTTTAACTTCTTGACTTATGACTGCGTATTTACGGTATACAATGTTACATACCAAATATGAAACCTCTAGGCCTTGAGATTTCAGAGGAGATTTTTAAAGTCATGCTATTTAAGTCAATATAAACCATGTGATCCCCGGGGTGTGGCCGGTTTTTACACCAGGGGCATTATTTGAACAATCTTTGTAGGCAACCACTATACAATGTTGCATACCAAATATGAAAATTCTGGGCCTTGCAGTTTCAGACGAAAATATTTTTAAAGTCATTTTGCTTTTTAAGTCTATATAAACTATCTGACCCCCGGGGTTTGGCCAATTTTGAACTCAGGGGCACCATTTTAACAATCTTTGTAAGGGACCACTATACAATGTAACCAACCAAATATGAAACCTCTAGGCCTTGCAGTTTCAGAGGAGAAGATTTTTAAAGTCATTTTGCGATTTAAGTCTATATAAACCATGTGACTCCTGGGGTGTGGCCAATTTTTAACCCAGGGGCATCCTTTAACAATCTTTCAAGTGGACCACTATACAATGTTACCAACCAAATATGAAACCTCTAGGCCTTGAAGTTTCAGACCAGAAGATTTTAAAAGTCATTTTGCTGTTTAAGTCTATATAAACCATGTGACCCCGGGGTGTGACCAATTTTGACCCCAGGGGCATCATTTGAACATTCTTTGTAGAGGACCACTATACAATGTTACATACCACATATGAAACCTCTGGGCCTTGCGGTTTCAGAGAAGATTTTTAAAGTCATTTTGCTATTTAAGTCTATATAAACCATGTGACCCCTGGGGTGTGGAAAGTTTTGATCCCAGGGGCATCATTTGAACAATATTTGTAGAGGACCACTATACAATGTTACATACCAAATATGAAACCTCTAGGTCTTGCAGTTTCAGAGGAGAAGATTTTTAAGGTATTCAACCCATAATACTCAATGTCTAGAACACCACAAATCATATTATTTTCTTGAAGGGCATTCATATCTGGACTTTTCTGCAAAATTTTAGGATATTTTACCGTTTGGTTTGTCAGATATAGTTTTTTAATTACCATACCCCCTCTTTTGCTAAACACATCAAAAACTGAAAAGCTATAGGCATCTTTACAGGTGAAATTCTTTATTAATATTTCATAAACTTCATATAAATATTCATTTATGAATGGTATATTGACCACATATTATCAAAATAATCAACAATTATTATTGAATGAACTTATATGGAAGTAATATGTACTCATATTGCTAATTATATTTATGATCGATGAGAATTTTTCTGTTCTATTTTTTGACAGCCATAAACAAAATGTGATAAACTTGCATATTGTATGCATGTTCTGAATCTATACCATAATATATTTTATTCTTGGACTATAAGCCACACAATGAAGGCAAAATAAACAAACTTTAACATGCAAATTTGAAAAATTTAAACAGTTTTTAACACTACCCCCATACAAAATTAAGCCGGAATTTTTTTCAGAAATAATTTTTTTTTATATTTTAAAATAATTATTGAGAACCTAAGAAATATACTCACATAAAACTTTAAAAAGTTCTTAGATATAAAATACAAGCAATATATACAGTTATACATATATATAGTTCCATAACTTTTGATCATGAAACATTAAAATTATACTTTGTTTCATCATTGTATATTCTATTATAAACAATATTTTTTCAAAAAGTCTAAAACACATAATCTAGAATATAAACAAAAGAGTTGTATTAACTAAATTAACAATTACTACATTTTATAAATGAAATAAATATAAACATAATAGATAGAACCAATATGTGCTGCATTAACACATTTTCATCTAAAAAATTTTAACGTTCCAGGCCATGTCCATCATGTACTGGGTTTAAAAAATGGCTGTTTTTCAAAAAAATCGCTAATTTGTGTTATAAAAGTTTCCAACGTCCTCTTTGCGACTGTAATATAGGGCCTCCCATCCATTATATTTACATGTTCAATACTAAATAAACTGTCCGCGCCTTCACAGTTGAATGTTTTGATGGTACATAAACCGGAGCCAGCGATGTCCTCTGCCGTAGTATTTTTATCACGTCAGTATAGGCAAGAAGAACCAGAGAATCAATGTTTCGAGCCTTCTCATTTTTTAACATCAGCTGGTTGCGCCCAGCTGTTGATGAATCTGGGAATGCGACTGCTACTAGCGATGCCTCTGGTTGAACACTAACAGCCTGGTCGCCATCTAACAAAAAAAAAACATGTCGCCCATCGTACTGGATGTGTGTTTGCTTTTCTCAACAGCAGCATCACTGAAAATAAGTTTTCAGTACACAGTTTTACAGTAGATTCTACTTACAGACTGATTTTAATTTACACAACAATCATTGCTTTAATAATTGTCTGATATGGCACCGATGTCAGTTGAGCAAAATTTAATGCCAAACATTGAATTTTTAGACATGTTTTTTTAACCGACTTATAAGGTTATGTTATAACACTTAACAGAATGACAAGCAAAATTGATGGCATTTTCAATATGGAAATTATAACATAATTATATCATTATGTCAAAACATAGAACTTTTTTAAATAAGCTTGGAAACTAATACTAGTACTTCATCTTATTATATTTCCAAACTTCATGCTCTGTGTATTCATACAAATCAATAATTTTCATTTAGTATATTTACACAACCATTCACCAGTTGTCATTATCTTAGTAACTAGTACCATACAAACAAATGGCTTTACAATTAGATAATGAACTGATACTAACCCGTACACAGCTTGTTATTCGGCTCGCCGTTTGACTTGGTTTCTTTGTCAGTTTTCCAATAGAGAACATTATTGACATCAAGAGGGCCACGCTTCTCGGACCCCAGATTTTTGTGGTCCCCACCTATATAAGAGGACTCCAGCTATTTCGGACATCACAAGAAAACTTATCGGATCCCAAAATTAATTTGTGATTCATTCAATAATTATTCATATTTGTACCGTGAATAAACCGATCATACCACCCCATGTTTTTACCAGTGATGCATGAATAACCTACATAATTTACGTTAACATCATTACTATATAAATTTGTCAGCCAAATATAACAAACTAACAATGTACAAAAATAATTCCGGGAATGAATGAAAATTATTTTGTGTCAGACGCGTATAGTTATTCTTAAGTAATATGCCCATCTTGGAAGTTATCTATGCATAATACATACACATTTCGAAGTCAATTTATCATTTATACTGTGTATCCTAATTAAGGAAAAGCAATCTTCAGAAAACATTCAGCGCATTTGAAATAATGATGACTTCCATTTTTGATAACACAAATATTACATTAGACTATATAGACTATGGCGTTTTAAAATAATATTCGGTAGGAATATGATGTATCAAGGGTTTCTGTGTATAAATGGTACTGCAAATAATGTATTAATGCTAAGCAAATGAAGTAAAAGCAACATGAATATCATATTGACGTATTCCGGACAAGACTTATTTCACAACATGTTATTTATTGAAATATATGTTTTTATAGATTCATTAACATCTACTGGAGAAGTTGATAGAAATGTGCAATTCTAATTGTTTCTTTATAGAACACAACCGCAAATCAATTTCAAATTAACATGCACGGTATGTTTATAAACATGAATTCCCCCATTTATTGAAATATTCGCTCTTATGATTTTCTGTACGCTATTTGATGCATGAATATTATAACAGCTATACACCGACAGGTCAACGCGCGCTATTTTTAGAATGATCGCGTTTTGAACTCGCTATCTAGAATCAATTGTTATAATAGAGCGGGTCGCTAGGCTAAACAAAGTACGTAGTGGATTAATTATGGGAATTAATATAATATTCTATTCATGACATACAATGAGAAAATATGTTCATACTTATGCTAAGTTCTATAGTGTATGTCGAGAATATGTTTATAACTTTATTTTCACTGCTTATGTAAACAATTATGTACATTTTAATCCCCAAAAGTATGCAACAGTTGTTGGTATACATTAAACCATTATTGTGAGTTTGCATTCCCTAAAATTAGAAAATTTGCCCAATTCTATTGGCATTCAATTTTCCCGCTGCATAATTATCGCAAGAAATCTAGATCAAAAGTGATCTTAGACAGCTACGCCGAATAACTCGTAGAGGATATATGTTACAAAAATGAATTAGAACTAAATGTAGTATCGTTTTAAATTCATTACCACTATACGGATGGTCCACGGCCGTCCATGGCTTTGCGCATGCTCCTAACAAGGAAACGACCGAAGTTCAACGATCGATACCGAACGTTTTTAGATTGGAGCCATGTTGGATTCGCTTAGTGGGTGAGTTAGTTGGCTCGAAATATTCAAAAAATGTTGCACTTTTTATTCGTAAAGTGAACAATAGATACATTTTGTACCTATACAATACATATATATATAAATTAGAAAGTGTTTCATAGGTTATATTTGGCGAATCAATCGTTCGATGTTGTTTTCGACTGTACGTGACCTACTTAGGCTTAGAGTTAGACTCGGATTTCTACATAAATCTAGCTGAAACTTGAACGTGTTTTGATTGAAGACATGCTTCATGAACAATAGTAATGTTAAACTTTAACGAAGGTAGTTCGTATTAGTTTATATGCTGTTATACTTGTTTTTAATCTAGAATCCTGTTTCGCCCCAACCGTCCTGGAGTATGGATTACAAAAGCAGGCTAGCAGCCTAGCGTACAATTGTTGAAAGATATTATGAAGATGACTGTTCAAAGCCTATGTTAGCGCTACCAGTAGCCATAATAGCCACTGGCTACTAAATTAAATGGCTACTAAAAATTATATTTGGCTATTAAAATTGTTGGAAAATATTTAAACATCAAGGATATTTTTTCTGAAAATATTTCTTATTAATGTGTTTTCTTTGCAAATTCAAATTTGTTGGCTACTAGTTCAGATTTCTCAGCGCCAACCTAGTAAGCTAATTACTTGAAACTACAGGTCTCAATTTTGATATTAGCATTTAGTAAACATTCTAGTGTTAATGGACCTGTCTATTATTAAAGAGTAGGTCCGATACTACAACAGGCATAGTGACATAAATTATCAGCGATATATCAACAACCCAATACAGTTAATTACCTTATACTTGGATTTACCATGGCAGAAAAGTAGAGGTATTTACCTTGAAATTCCACTCAGAATGTTAGCTTTATTATAAAAAAGAAGCTTGACCAGAATCGCATAAAAATTGACTAAGATAGAGGAATAAACAATCCCAACAATTTTTCATCAAACCAAGTTTGTGCATACTGTTTTTTATTATTTGTAGCATAAATATTTAATAACTGTTTTATAACAAAGTAGAATATAAACATGTAATAATGCTTTTATAAAAAACAATTTGACAAAAAAACTGAACTTAAACAACTACTAAACTAAACTGAATATGCAGGTGCTTATTGTCTGAAAAAATAATACAATAACTAAAATCGCATAAAATAAAAATGTATGGATCTTTAAAAATATTAGTTACTGTAAAATAGATATAGTCTTAATTGCAATATCATTTCTTTCTTTTTTTCTATCAATGTGTATGTGTACTTGAATTTTGTGTGGTATATCTTATACATGTACATACAAGGAAATCACTTGTTATTTGTGATTTAAATGGTCTGGGGCATTTTACTTCAAAACAGACATTTTAAAACTAAATTATACAATGTACATGTACATGGTGTTTCGGTTCAAATCGATATTTCAAGAGATAAAAACCTTATACATGTACATGTATCTTTCTGAGGCTTGTTTGCATCATTTAAATAATGAAATGATTAACAGATTTCTTTGATTATTAATAAAATTATTATTACTGAAATGTTGCTTAATGTGTACATACAAATACACATGTAATAGCCATGCAGCTTAAAAGATAAAGGGAAAATCTCATTAAACTGGCCAATTGTTTTATCAGTTCTGTATTATAAATTAAAATTAATACAGCAGGTGAACATGAAAGAGGAACTTTGGTGGCCCCAACACAGCTTACTACAACACATGGATACTTACACAGTTGTTGCTTATGACCATTCCCTATCCACCCATATCACCAAACCTCACTTTGACCTTGACTTTGACCTAATTTGCACTTAGAATAATTCAAATGGGCTGTTTCTTGGTTAACTAGATTTTACCATTTTGTCAAGCACCGACACCGCTGCTACAACACGTGGATACTTACACATTTGTTGCTTATAACCATATCCAATCCACCCATATCATCCAACCTTACTTTGACCTAGACCTAATTTGGACTTATAATAAATCAAAAGTGCCATTTCTTGGTTAACTAGATTTTACCGTTTCGTCTAGCACCAACATCGCTTACTAAAACACTTAGATATTTACACATTTGTTACTTATGACCGTTCCCAATCCACCCATATCACCCAACCTCACTTTGACCTTGACCATGACCTAATTTGGACTACAAAATGGGCTATCCAGCACCAACCGGCGGCATGTGTATTTATCAAACACAGAATTTTGTTCTCATTGAGCTATTTGAGGATTATGTTGTTGATTTTATTGTTTTTGTGCTAACTGAAGCATGTGATTATAAAGAATTTTAATATCGACTGATATGTTTGAAAATCACGTATTCAAACGCTCAATCTGATGACTTTATGTTTTGCTGTGATATTACTTTTGTTAGAGGTACATATGCACCATGCAGTGCAAAAGGAACAATGGTGTGGTGTGGTGTAATGGATGTGGTGTTTGCTTTGCGATCGGGAGGTCGTGAGTTTGATCCCTACTCTGGGAGTATCTTTATCGTCCTCATACGACACCAAGTACTGATTCTACCCAGGAAACAGACTCTAGAGTGTATCAATAAGCCTCAGGCTTTCGACACGATCGAGCTAAAATAAATAGGTTTAGACTGAAAGGAACAATGATAAAAAACATGTAAACCAATAAGTAGGACCACTGTGTTTCTAGCGAGATTTCAGGAGTAACAGTAATTTAAACAGTACAGTTTTACATTGTAAATTCCAGTAATGGTATTTTATTGACCAGTGTACCCTCGAACCAACTATAGAGACAAAAATTGTTAGGTATTTGTTATAATAATAGGCGTGTTTTTAGCTCGACTGTTCACCATATAGTCTGAGCTATACAACTCATCTGTTTGTTGGCGTCGCCATCGCACTAATGCTCTGGTTAAGGTTTGCGTGCAATAAGTCCATATTTCTGTAACTACTACATATATTCAATTGAAAGGTCACACATGTGTTCGGGGTCATTAGGAGAGGTCACTGACAAAGGCCCATAACTCTGACCTGCAATTTTGCAGAATTTGCCCCTTGTTGTACTTTGAAAATCAGGTTAAAGTTGCGTGCAACAACTCCATGTCTCTATATCTACTACAGATATTCAAGTAAAACTTCACACATGCCTTCAGGGTCATTATATAAGGTCACTGACCAAGACCCATAACTGTGACAAGCATTTTAGCAGAATTATGCCCCTTTTTGTACTTAAAAAAGTCAGGTTAAGGTTTGCATGCAAGAGAAATTCAGGTTAAGGTTTGTGTGCAACAAGTACATATCTCTGTAACTACTACAGATATTCAATTGAAACTTCACACATGTGCTTGGTGAGCTATTGCTATAGAGGACCTCGCCTGCGTCGTTTGTCATATGTCGTCCATCGTCGTTTGCCGTCAACAATTTGTTTCGTTCTCATGCTGGAAACTTCACGTTTTATCCAATCTTAACCAAACTTTCACAGTTTGTGTATGACCATAAAATCTCAGACGGGATAGTTATTGGGCCAGGTCACACCAGTAACACTAGAGTTATTGCCCCTTTATCGTGCAAAAAAGTGCAAAAATGGCTTTTTCCAACATATAGAGTTTATTTTCCATCCATTCTTAACCAAACTTGCGCAGTTTGTGTATGACCATTAAATCTCGGACAGGATTGTTATTGGGCTAGGTCACACCAGTAACACTAGAGTTATTGCCCCTTTATCATGCAAAAAATTGCAAAAATGCCTTTTTCCAACATATTGACTTTATTTTCCATCCAATCTTAACCAAACTTGCACAGTTTGTGTATGACCATCAGATCTCAATAGAAAATGGGCCAGATTGTGTTTTAAACACTGGAGTTATTCCCCTTTGTGACAAAATATACAAAAATGGACATTATTTATGATAAAGACTTCTTATTTCATCCAATCTTCACCGCTCTTGCACAGTTTGTCTATGACCATAAAATTAAAGGTGAATTAGAATATAAGCAAAATCGGCCAGATACACCGGATTGATTTATAGCCCTTTGTTTGTGAAAAAAATATACAAAAATGGACATTAATCAGGATAAGAGACTTCACTTTTCATCCAGTCTTCACCAATCGTGCCCAGTTTGTCTATGAACGTAAGATTATCAACATTTCTGTGTTAACCAACCCAGAGGGGAAGCATAGCAAAGATAAAAAGGAGCAGGTTGCAGCAATCAGCTATTTCGCTCTCGGACTTTCCCTTATTAAACTGCATGCTACATTTGACGAAAGTAGTTCCAAAATAGTTCCTACCAAAAAGCAGTTTTTAAATGCGGTTTCACTTTCAAACAGCATGCGTTTTTTAAATTTTACAATTCAAAATAGAGCTACAATACTTATTTATATATTTGTTAATTACCGACAGCAATGCAATTATATGCAAATTTCAATTTCAGACAAACTGGCACGTACTCCAAAATTTCCCTTTCAACTAAAGTAGTCTTCTTATACAGCTTTTAACAAAGAAGCGTTCAGTCGACTGCTATCAATTGTCTATATATTTCAATAGGCTTCTACACAATAATGAACACCACACAGCATGATGACGTCATATGTTTATGTGTAAATACTAGATTCCAATAATACAACGGGTTTTGTATGTTTTGTTTTTTTTTGAAGAAAAAAAAAGCTTAAAATGCTATTTGAATTAATTTTCTTTGTCCACACAATATATAAAGCCTATGAAACACTTGCCCGATCGGGCAAGCATTTGGCATTTTCTGCTGGCCGGAAATCAAATCTACTTGTCCCGGGCATCGGGCAACCCAGTTACGACGAAGACTGACGAGTTGTTTAACACATAATTGGCTACTTTTTAATCACAAACTAGGTTTGATCTGTACAGCGGCAAACTCCAATACATGTATAAACATTGACTTGACAGTTGTTTAAGGTTACACAACACTAATAATCGATGCAATTGTCAACACTCATATTTGTTGATCTATTCAGTATTTTTGAGTTTCCATCTACATGTTAATGTTTATCTATTTACTTCACGATATATTGTCACTTTGAAAATAAAGCTTATTTTGAAAATACTTCATATGAAAGTCCGTACATATATTTTGTAAACTGTAAAGTTACAAAACCTTGAGCACTTTCGGGGAATTGAACCCCAATCTCCCTCATGAGGGCAGACACTGCAACCATGTCACTATAGAGCTAGCTCAAAACTAAAAGCAACAAGATTGTTAAAAGTACCTAAGGCACTTCTACTTTTATTTATTAATTTAAATAAATGGCACATCTATGCCTTGCATAGTAAAATAAATAGCATGCCAATACATGGCCATGAAACCATAGTTCAAAACTGTCATTGTCTTTTGAAAGTTTTCTTTACTAATTATTATTTTCTTAGTAATTATCTTGTATATTAAAATGTTTATGCATGTTGCATCTATTCTAGTGTAATTTATATTTATATAATATAGTAATACAAACTCATGAATTTAATACAATCTAATAGAACTCTAATAATTAATCATTATGTTAGATAATACAAACACAGATATTTAAAGAAATAATTTTCAATATTGTTGTTATTTGGCCAATAAACAACGAGGGAGTTCTGATGCTTAGGAATAAAACCACAAGGCCGTTGGCTTGAGTGGCTTAATAGCTGAACATCAGAACGACAAAGAGTTGTCTATTGGCCAATATTATAATGCTAAAACTATTGCAATTCTAATATGATCGGACACATATTTTTGCAATTTAATAAGAACTACATTTTACTATGTTCCGCTCAGAATCAGGTGTTTTTGTGTTGTTTATTGGGTAGTTTAACAACGATAATTGTGTTCTTCGTCTTTAGAAAAATCAGCAGGTATCATGTTAATTTTTTTTTTTTACCAATATTTTACATTGTAGTGTTGTGCTCATTTGGGCAAGACACCCAAAACTACTGGTTGTACTGCATAATAAATCAGTGAATTAATCAAGGAAGGCTCTGCAAAAAAGCAAAGATAGCAAATAACTTATGGCAAAATATAATGTAAAACTGATTGTGTTACTCAAGCATGACCTTATGATAATTATTTTATCATATTATTTCATTTTATCGTTTTATGTTTTCAATTATTTTAATTTGGTTTTCATTAAAATGTTGTAGGTGGAAGAACATGATGTTGACTGGTGATGTAGGGTGCTAGATGCAACTGGCAGCATTCTAGGAGTAGGACATACAAGTATTAAACTACAGTACGAGTATTAAAAAGGGCGTTTATACAAGTACTCAATTAATATTTATCAATATATTAACTTTATGGAACATATTATAGGGTTAGAAAAGGAAAAGGGTGCTTTCAGGGGCTTTTTTCCAACAATTGTGAATAGCCCTAGGCCTTTTCATTTTGTGTAATGTAAGAACGATAAAATGGTAAATTGTGAAAAATGTTATGCACAGTAAATTATATCCATTGTGACCAAAAAATCTAAAAACAAACATTTTCAAAAATATCTGATGATTTTTGTATTATTTCATTTTTATCTTTTTAGCTCACCAGAGCACGAAGTGCTTGATGAGCTATTGGTTTAGGCGATATCTCCTGTGTCGTCCGTTGTATGTCGTCCGTATGCCGTCAACAATTTGTTTCGTTCTCACGCTGGAGACTTCACTTTTCAGCTCACCTGAGCGCAACGTGCTCATGGTGAGCTTTTGTGATCACTTTTTGTCCGTCGTCCGTCGTGCGTCAACATTTTCATTCAAACGACATCTCCTTCTAAACCGCTGGGCAGATTTTCACCAAACCTCACAGGAATGATCCTTGGGTGACCCTCTTTCAAAATTGTTCAAATCGGTTCGGATCCACTGCATATTTAGGTCACCAGAGCTAAAAATAGATTTAAAAAGTGAAAACTTTAAAAATCTTCTTCTCTGAAACTGCATGGCTGAAAGCTTTCATATTTGGTATTTGGCATCCTCTAGTGGCCCTCTAAAAAAATTGTTCAAATGATGCCCCTGAGGTCAAAACTTGCCACACCCCGGGTTCACATGGTTTATATAGACATTCATAGCCAAATGATTTTAAAAATCTTCTCCTCTGAAACCGCGGGGCCCAGAGGTTTCATATTTGGTATGTAACATTGCATAGTGGTCCTCTACAAAAATTGTTCAAATGATGCCCCTGGCATCAAAACTGGCCACGCCCCGGGGGTCACATTGTTTATATAGACTTAAATAGCAAAAATGACTTTTAAAATCTTCTCCTCTGAAACCACAAGGCCCAGAGGTTTCATATTTAGTATATAACATTGCATAGCGGTCCTCTACAAAGATTGTTCAAATGATGTCCCTGGGGTAAAAACTGGCCACGCGCCGGTGGTAACATGGTTTATATAGACTTAAATAGCTAAATGAAAATCTTCTCTGAAACCGCAAGGCCCAGAGATTTGGTATTTGGTTGGTAACATTGTATAGGGGTCCTCTACAAAGATTGTTCAAATGATACCTCTGGGGTCAAAACTGGCCACGCCCCAGGGGTCACATTGTTTATATAGACTAAAATAGCAAAATTACTGCAAAAATCTTCTCCTCTGAAACCACAAAGCCTAGTGGTTTCATATTTGGTATGTGGCATCCTCCAGTGGTCCTCTACAAAGATTGTTCAAATGATGCCCCTGGGGTCAAAACTGGCCACGCCGGGGGTGTCACATGGTTTATATAGACTTAAATAGCAAAATGACTGTAAAAATCTTCTCCTCTGAAACCGCAAGGCCCAGAGGTTTCATATTTGGTTTGTAACATTGCATAGTGTTTCTCTACAAAGATTGTTCATATGATGCCCCTGGTGTTAAAGCTGGCCACGCCCCGGTGGTCACATGGTTTGTATAGACTTAAATAGCTAAATGAGTTTGGAAATCTTCTCCGAAATCTCAAGGCCCAGAGGTTTGGTATTTGGTTGGTAACATTGTATAGGGGTCCTCTACAAAGATTGTTCAAATGATACCCTGGGTCAAAACTGTCCACGCCCCGGGGTCACATGCATTATATAGACTTAAATAGCAAAATTACTGCAAAAATCGTCTCCTCTGAAACCGCAAGGCCCAGAGGTTTCATATTTGGTATGTAACATTGCATAGTGGTCATCTACAAAGATTATTCAAATTATGCCCCTGGGATAAAAACTGGCCACGCCCCGAGGGTCGCATGGTTTATATAGACTTAAATAGCTAAATGACTTTGAAAATCTTCTTCTCTGAAACCGCAAGGCCCAGAAGTTTGTTATTTGGTTGGTAACCCATTGTATTGGGGTCCTCTACAAAGATTGTTCAAATGATGCCCTGGGGTCAAAACTGGCCAAGCCCCGGGGGTCTCATTGCTTGTATAGACTAGCCAAATAACTTCAAGAATCTTCTCCTGAAACCGCAAGGCCCATTGGTTTCATATTTGGTATGTAACATTGCATTCCAGTCTTCTACAAAGATTGTTCAAATATGATGCCCCAATATGTCAAAACTGGGATGCCTGAAACTCAGGTGAGCGACCTAGGGCATCGTGGCCCTCTTGTTATCCAATCTTAACCAAACTTGCACAGTTTGTGTATGACCATAAAATGTCGGACGGGATTGTTATTGGGCCAGATCACACCATTAACACTAGAGTTATTGCCCCTTTTTCATTCAAAAAAGTGCAAAAATGCATTTTTTCAACATAAGACTTTATTTTCCATCCACTCTTAATCAAACTTTCACAGTTTGTGTATGATTATCAGATCTCAAAAGACGCCAAAAATGGCCCGGATCGTGATTCAACATCGGAGTTATTGCCCTTGTTTATGAAAAAATATTCAAAAATGGACATTATTCAGGATAGAGACTTCATTTTTCATCCCATCTTCACTAATCTTGCACAGTTTGTCTATGACCATGAGATTACAGTTGAAGTCGAATATAAGCAAGATCGGACCAGAAACACGGGAGTTATTGTCCTTTGTTTGTGAAAAAAATACGCAAAAATGGACATTATTCAGGGTAGAGACTTCATTTTCATCCAATCTTCATCAATCTTGCACAGTTTGTCTATGACCATAAGATTACAGGTCAAGTTGAATATAAATAAAATCGGTCCAGAAGCACCAGAGTTATTGCCCTTGTTTGTGAAGAAAAAAAAAAAAGGACATTATTCAGGATAGAGACTTCATATTCCATCCAATCTTCACCAATCTTGCACAGTTTGTCTATGACCATAAAATTAAAGGTGATAAAATTTGATTTCCAGCAGTTGCAAACCTTGCATTTTTCATTTATTTGTACATGCAACATTGATGGCATCAGAGCCTGAATTAACATCATTTACCCTCATTGGACAGAAAATTATCAAAGAAAAAGCAAAACTTGACCTTATAGCACAGCCATTGCAATTATTGCATTGCAACTAGTTCTCCAAAACTGTCTGTGGAAAAGACATCAAAATCTACTGTTTCTACATTTTCCAGAATTGTCACTGACTTAATGAACGAGGGTGCAAAAACACCGCACATTCACTACCCAACTCGTACTTTAGTAGTTTAGTTAGCCCATTGCACTAACCGACGTTTGAAATCAAATCGATCCTATCCCCCTTTGCATATTGTTCAGATACCTTTATTTTCAAACCTGTCACAACAGTATAGTCTTCATCTGTACCTGTTCGAGGTGAGCGCTTTGGGCCATCATGGCCCTCTTGTTTTTAAATCTAATTCAGTTATCAATGAATATGGTATGAAAACAGGGTTTAAAAGTGAACCTTTACATTTGGATATCCATCTGATTTGTGAAGTTTTTTTTGCCACAATGATACATATTTAGAATTGGGAAGTAGGCTTTTACAGGCCTCAACTATATATGGCAAAAAGCACTGTCTATGCTTCAAATAGACATAATTTCATCAAATACTTTATAGTATTACTGTTTGCACAAAAATAGTTATTTTTAACAATATTGTGTAAACCAACCTCGTGGGGGGCGGGGGGGGGGGAGCCAGGGACGGACAACGTGCAGCACCCTGTCACATGATATAGGTCAAATACAGCAACAGATTTTGTATAGGGTGTGCTTATGATATACCAGTATTGTGGTTCTGAGTACCACATTTTAATCTTAATTATTTTAATTGTATTTCAGCTGGTGGTAATTTATTTCCCATTTTACAAGTATTGTGTCAAAACCCAATGTAAGTTATGCTGGATCAGTAGCACTTGTTGATGTATTCATTTATAAAGTAATGCGATGTTTAAAACTGTACATTTCAAAACAATCTAATAACTTTATTGCTTTTACTAACATGTATATTAAATTTAAGTATTTCTATTCCCAGTCAATTTTGGGTAGATATATACCTTTGTATATACACTGTGATTAAGTAAAGCAATAAACTGGGCAACCCAATAAACTGTCAATCTAAAAAAGCAAGTAAATAATATGCGCTGTCCTTTTAAGTTACCATGTACAAATATGTGTTGTCATTGTTTCTGGGTGATTGAATTTGGTTAACCATTTGTGTGCAGTTCAGAGCTGGCCGAACAGATTTGCCAAACAATGTATGTCAGATGTTTCATAATAAATTGTCCTTATGTTGACAACTTCTATTAACTTTCGGCATAATTAGCTGAATACTCATCATTAATCGATGTCTGAATACTCATCATTAATTGGTTCATCACTATTATTAAAAAAGTTGTTTCATCACTATCATTAAAAAAGTAAAATATGTGGATTCATATTTCTTGAAAAGGAAGGCATTATGTATTATTTCCTTATAGAGTGAATGTACCCAGTCATTCCAAATACTGCTGCTGACCAATATTGCAGTGTAAGAACATATAAATAAATGATGTTTAAATTATACTTAATTAAGTTAATTATCTTTTCTTCATTATATTGTTACATTTTGTTCCTTACAGAACGAAGTATTAAATTATTAAGTTACTTTTGTAAAAGTGTTAATTTTACATTTTAAGCTGTTTTCTTCAATATCTTGTTTCAATTTTAGGTTGTCCCATAGTACACTGATGCCTTTGCAGAAAAAAGCACGAAAAGAGGTGATATATCCGGTAAACTGCCAATACATGTGCTTTATAAATGATTATGACCATTATGTAGTAGCTAGTTTGCATATGCAGGTCAAAACACTAATGCACTAACCACATATACAATTTTTAGCTCACCTGAGCACAAAGTGCTACCTGAGCATAAAGTGCTCAGGGGTCAGCTATTATGGTCAGTCACCGTCTGGCGTTCGTCGTCTGGTCTTTTTTCATATCCTACATTCAATTGAAGGAATCAGAGAAAGGGCCACCCCACAAACATTCCTGCCAAGTTTGGTTAAAATCCAGCCAGCGTTTTTTGGAGAAGTCACTTGAAGCACATCAATTTTTATTCAGTCTTGCCTTCACATGCACAGTTTGTGTGTGACCATAAGATCTCAAAAGAAACCAAAGATGGGCAAGTTTGGTATACAAACACTGGAGTGTGGGCTGCTTGTTTTTGAAAAAAAATTAACAAATTGTCTTTTCCTTAAAAGAGACTTCATTTGTCTTCTAATTCCAACCAAACTTCACAGCTTGTCTGTGACCAAAAGATCTCTAGAAGCTAACAATTGGTCAGATTTGACCACAAACACTAGAGTTATGTCCCCCTTGTTTGTGGAAAAATGCAAGATTGGCCTTTTCCTTTATAGAGACTTCTTTTTCTTCCAATTTTCTTCATACTTACACAGTTTGTATGTGACCTTAAGATCTCATCAGAAATCACCAATGGGCTAAATTGGGTCACACACACCACTTTTTCCATATAACAAATTGTTACAAATTTTATTTTTCATCCACTCTTATTCGAACTTCCTCAGATTTTGTATGACCATAAGATAACAGCAAAAGCAATATCTGGGCCAAAGAGATCAGGCCACAAACACTGGAGTTATTGCTCCTTAATTCGGAAAATAAATGCAGAAATAGACTATGCTAGACAGGGACTTAATTTTTCACCCAACCTGGACAAAACTTGGATCAAAAGAATCTATGACAAATTTGAATATAGATGGGTAGATGGCAATACACTCAACTATTTGGAACAACCCGACAAACATGGCATGAGCTTTGCACAGCCGAGGCTGTTATCTTTCAGAACCTAGGTTATTCAACCTTGTTAACTAGGTTGATATTGGGTCTTTGGGTCTAAGGTAAAGGTTAAATCAACCAAAAAATTATAAAAAGAACAACCAAAAATAGAGCTTGTCTGGGCAATTACTTCGCAACCCTTGAGCATAAGTTCGTCAAACTATTTTGGTCATGAGTAGTAAAGGATCCCTATTGATAATTGAGTCCTTTGGTAAATGGTCAATATCAAACTGACCAAAAGTTGTGAAACCTTGTTGATGGTATACGTATGGAACCCTTAGGCCCGGGTTCATACAATTTGGTAGGTAGTGGGTTATGACTGCAACTAGATCCCTATTGATTATTTGGTCAAGGTCAAACTGTCCAATAGGTGAAAAAATGTGTTTAATTTTACTTTTCATCCTTGCAAATGTGTTCAATGGGGACATACCTGTTTTACAAACAGTTCTTGTTGGCGCCTAGTTTTATTGTGAATGTTTCTCGTTTTATTTCGTTCACAGCTATTAACAATTGGTTGATTTACAGGCAATTTATATTTGCATTGGACCCTTGAGTCTTCCAGTCTAACCTAACAGCAATGTTTATCAAAGCTTTTGAGAGTAAGCTTAGCTAGTTCAGCAGAAAAAGTTTCATTGATTTGTTTATCATGAATTACCTGCTGATTACTAATTAGTTAATGTATTATTTTCTCTCTTTTTTTGCTTTTTTGAGAGAATTTTTTTCAAACATATTTATTAGTAAAACTTTCTTAACTGTATCAGTTTTACCTCCTCTTCTTATCCCATAGCTCACATTATATTGCATGTAGTGTTCATTTATTTTTCACTACTATGCTTGTTAATTCAATTGTTGTACAGAATATGCAAATAGTTTTAGTATGCACTGTACATATATTTGCAGTGACCAGATAGAAGATGGTCCAGGGCAGACAGACTACATAGACAGTGTCATACACCCTGAAGGTATGGGCTGGTCAACATAGGAATGGCTTGATTGTTTAATTTTTGGGTCCCAAAATAAAGTGCCAATATTTCAAAATCTGAATTTCCACATAAAATATGTAACAAGCCATGAATTAGAACTGTGTTTGCTAATGTCAAAAAACTGGTATAAGCTCTTTCTGATACTCATTATGAAAACTGGAAATTAATATGTATGTCTTGCGATGTGTTCCCAAGGTGGGACAAAATCTTGCACACAAAGTCACATAGCCCAAATATCAAAGGTCATGGTGCCACAAAATGGCAACAGGAAATGTACCTAGATCAAAGGACAGTCTCACGCTTACTTTTTTAAATACTTGTCACACATGTTTATCAGAGATCTGTCAGTGTGTTGCTAGCACTTTTTTTAGTACTACATGCTATATATGTTGCCCTTGAGTTTCTTGTTCATTGGATTGGAAATTTTTTCCACCATTTGATTCTATGTTTAGCGTCCTCGGGCTGGTAGGTTTTTGGATGCCTGAATAAAAACAAAAAACACATTTGACAATGAACAATCGAGTTGGAAAGCATATAAAATTGAAAAATGACTTGTAGGTGCTTTTATCAATATGTTTTAACAAATAGTGTGCAACTAGTCAATTTACAGAGTTGAAATACTAGTACTGCGTTAAAGTAGGTTCCCAATATGAAGATGATATATAACAGTTTTGCAGGTAAACATTTGCTTAAGCTTGTACCACTGCCATGAATTACAGAATAAGTTGTGACTCATTGTTTTTATACTGCCTGTTTGGTAGGTTTCGAAAAATCATGGGGTAGCTAAACCTAGAATCAAATTTGTATGGCCTTAGTGACAAACTCATTCACTGAAGACTTACATGGATTTTATGGTAGAAACCTTGTCAGCTTTAGTGGCTTTTACTTGAACATGTGTAGAATAACTATTGAACCCCCATGTCAAATAATTTTAAATTACAGAATATTTCAATAATTTCAATGTTCTTGTGTTCACAAACTCTCATAAAAGATTCAGCATCATTCCACTTGGTGTTCGTTCACAATGTTTATTGCATGGCATGTTAAGAAATTTCTTCATTTTATTGGTACAAATGGAAAACTGTTTTAAAAAGCCTTATAAAAGGATTTAAAATCTAGATGTGTCACAGACACGGATGCCCTCACCTGCCATGTTTGGACACAGACAAAGGGCATGTCGCAAACACTAGATAAATGATGAAGTTACAGTCTGGACAAGCTGTGTAATGCCCACATTTGACCTTTGACCTCTCAAGTTTGACCTTGACCTTTGAGATAGGGGCACCTGTGTTGCGCCCCTCACCCGCGTCTCCACACGGTTATCATTTGTGGCTAGTTATTTTTAAATTGCCTGATAAATGAAGTTAAATTCTGGGCAAGCTGTGTTATGCCCATATTTGACCTGTTAGTGTGACCTCGACCTTTGAGCTAGGGACACAGATGTTGCGCGTGACACGCGATCTCCACACGGTGATCATTTGCGGTGAGTTATTTTAAAATTGCCTGATAAATGATGAAGTGACAGTCTGGACAAGCTGTAATACAGTATTATGCCCGTCTCGCACGGTGATCATCTGTGGCAAGTTATTTTAAAATTGATAAATGATGAATTTACAGTCTAGACTAGCAGTATTATTCCAATTTTGACCTTTGATCTCTAAGAGTGACATTGACCTTTGAGCTAAGACACAGGTGTTGTGCGCGACACGCCGTCAAGTTATTTTAAAATAACCTAATAAATGATGAAGTAACAGTCCGGACAAGATCGGACGCATGCACAGGACGTACGAACGGACGGACAAGTGCAATGCTTAATGCCTCCCACTTTGTGAAGGCATACAAATATTGTCAGGAACCAATGGCAAGTTTAAGAACTGTTTTCACAGAAATGTTCCCTTGTGGGATACTCGAGGTCAATACCGAGCCGATTCTATGTATGTGTAGAGCTAAATTGAAAGCTTTCAATATTGTGTAAAATAATTGGATCAGTTGAGAAAAAAAACACACAGACAATGTTCGCTTGTTTCCCTCAAATCTACAAAATTCCTTAAATCATTTCAGTTCATTAAAAACAGGGCAACTCTGGGTAGCTTTCCACAACTGACATTGCAGCACTTACAGTCGGGTGAGCAATGTATAGCCGGTATTCACAAAACTCGCAAGGAAAATTTAAGTCATATTCAAGTGGCCATTTCAGAAAAGAATGTTCTATGTAAATATATGTGTCTTCACATGCGTTTATTAAGAAAATTGTATTAAATATTTTCTAAATTAAAATAATTTAGTTTACACTATAAATAAAACAACCACAGACTTAAGATTTTTAGTTTTCATATATTTACTTGATGGAAATAGTTCAGTTTGAATCAATTTATTTTGTACTTCTTTCCCTGAGTATACTAATCAGAGAACAAATACCAAGCTCCTGTTACAGGTTATGAGACAGAGAAATGGGTACATTATTAAGATTCTCATTGTGTATAGGAAGTTTATTTATTGTTGCAATCTACCACTACCAGTGAATGCTAATTATGACATTAGCCTTAAAACCATGGTTTACGTGTGTGATAGTCGTTCAAATATCCATTTTTTGTAAGTCATTATATACAAAAATTCTTAAGTTTTCCATGCTTGATATGACCTTTAAATTACTTTTAATGCAAAAAGTTAAGTGCTAAAATATGTTTTAAAACATTCATATTGTTTTCTTTCAGTGTTCGTGGCGACTGGTGATGCAAATCAAGAAAAGTCATCGGGTGTTGCAATGATCTGTATGCTACAGATATGAATAAATTGATTGTTCATAATTAAGCTGCATTAAGTATAGAACTTTATTTCACGTCTGACATATATTTGTTAGAAATACAAGTTTTAAAATGACCACATAATGTTTAACAATAAACTGCACATGAACACAAATGATTAAGTCACTGCCTGTATTTGTCCCGTCTTGAAAGTGTAGTCCAGTCATATTAGCCTATAATTTACCCAAACCGAAAACAAATTCCTTCACGAGTTATAAATGTATTTCCAACACATATTACATCCCAACAGTACTATACTAAAAGTCCTCAAAGAAATATTTAGGGGAAATAGGAAAAAAACGCAGTGGTTTGATAGCACTATATTTTCGATTAAAACGTTTTTATTTATACACGTATATTATTACATTATGAGAAAATCAAGTGGAATCAAGTGTTTTTAACAACATATCACAAAATGAGCTATATATACTAGTCAATGCATAAGGAAATTTAATAGCACATTCGATCCCAAAAATATTGAATGTATTAGTTGGTAAAATGACTTTCCCAACCCACACAGAAAGGAAATGGTTTTATTACCACATGTATATAATTGTAATGGAAAGTAGTATTTTTCATTCACATTCATTTATAACGTACTCTCATAATAGTAACTTCAATGTATAATAAGTGCTTTACAAATTATAGTAAAATATCGTCTTACAAAGTCAAATACTAAACCGTTTACGGGTCAGATTTACCCCACCCACTCATATCGTGTATGGGACATGCATTTTACATTATGTAACGAAACTATGTACATGCTTCTTAAAACATACACATATCCTTTCATTCTCATATAGATATTATTAAATATTAAATATGATTTCTTGAACTTCTAAAATATAATAAAGAATCTACATTCAATACAACTTACATCAAGTAAATTGATAACAAGTGTATATACATGTCAATGTATAAAATGAGTCCGGATTTCTACAAATACAACTCAAACACAGGACACAAACCATTAAATATTAAACCACTGGCAATGTGGTACCATTTCATAAAAAACCATGCTCTAAACTTTACACTTTCAATTTAATTTATTGTAATACGTAATATTCTTATGTCTATTATTTCACAGAAAAATATGACACTACGTTCACATTTCTAAATCTGCTTCTGTGACCACCACATTAACGCAATCAACACCCTTACATTCGCCACATGCAGCCGTGCAGACTAAGCCATTCATTCGACAAGAGCAGCGTTTTGTTTCGCAATTGGACTTGCAGCAACACCTTACAGTCTTCAATAGCCTTTCCGGCGCAACTGGTAGATCACATTATGTTGGCACAAGTTGACTATCCTTACGATGCCAACCCCATTTCTCTGGGTTTAGTTTGTTTCCAATCCATGTTTGGACCTGAAGGTAAGTTCTGTAACTGTGATACTTTGCAGCAGTTGAAGTTGGAGGCAGAGCTTGCACATTTACAAACGTATTTGTAGAGTGTACTTTCTGGAGAAACTTTTGATACCGAAGATCATCAATGGTTGTACTGGTGGCACCATTGTAGAGAGATACTAACACTGCCTCTCCATGTTTTTCCACATGCTCATGTGACGACGATTGTAAGAAAACTTCCGCATCGTTTGAATTTATTTCGTTTGAAAGTAATTTCTTCAGTGCAGCTCCCTTGCTAATACCAAACATCCTTGATGTAGTGTCACAACCGGTAATAGCATGTAGAAAAAGTAGGTGTCGAGAGCAATCGGGACCAATTATATTTTGTACATTAGTTACGTCCCAAATCTTCTTCTTCAGATCTATCTTTTTGTCAGATCTAAAATATATGCTGTGTCTTTCTGGCTTGGAATGATACAACACAAGAACTAAAATGTCTGTGTCTTCACCCACAACTACAACCTTCATGTGTAGAGACTCTTCGACGGCGGTTTGCACAATGAGAAAATCTGCATCTTCATCAGAGCGTTTAACAATGCAGCCTTTATTCGTTAAATGAATGTCAAGTAATGTCCATTAACATTTTCTTCATGTAGACACTGCTGTATGCTTGCTCTTCACCACATATGTCTTTCATTTTGTCTACAAGATCAGACACAGTTACTTGGATTTCACAATTATCTTCAAGGAAATGAACGATTTCATGAAAAGCAGCAGTTGCATTTTGTCTGGAAGGCCGACCTCTTTTGACTTCAACATTCAGCTCAGATGATTCAGACTGGAATTGTTTTGGAATGTTATAACCAGACCTGAAATTTGATGAACAGGTCTGATGGTACCGTGCTTCTACAGCTGGCAAATCTTGGGCATAGTTTAGTCGCCCCAGTATCAGGCTTGCCCATTCATCTCGTCTAGTTTTACAAATGTCAGCTATGGTTTTCTGGAAATCCAGTGTGATTACTGGGTGAACATCTGGCCCGCGCTTTCCAGTGTCATATTTGGCATTCTTACCACAAAACAAACATTTGTTTTTAAAGTCAAACACTTCCTCTGTACTTTTTCTCGTCTTGGGCGATGGCGGGATGAAGGTTTGTTCAACCTGCTTGCGCTGACTGTTGGGGTGACAGAACTTCTTTCTGCACATCGAATGCACTGCCTGTCGGGGGGAGACTTCAAGGCTCTGGCCTTAAATGTAAAAACACATTTTTTTTATATTAATTATTATTTTTATTATTCTTTTATTATTACTATTATTTATTATTATTATTTCAATGTGGTCTACAAGTATTAAAAAACTCTGAAAACATGAATACATTAACATCACTTTATAAAGCGTAAAGCAGATGTTCATCCAGTCATCACACTGCATATTTATGTATTTTTATTTTAACAATATAGGAAAATATACTGTAGTCCCTGTTTTTAAAACACACATACCTAAATATGTATAAAAGTATAATACTATTTAAAAAGAAAATACCCAATAAAACTTATTATACTAATAAAGATCATCAAATCAACTACATATGCAATGACGTACCACTTATAGTACTGGGTAATTTAAAACTACATAATGTTAAATCAAATCATTTAAACAATTTGAATAAAAGGCATCTGTTTCAATCAAAATAAAAGAAACATATTAAGTTTTCAGTATTCAATTGTTAACTACCTCTAACTGATGCTGCTGCAATTAAGCCCGAACATCCTTTTGGTGTAAGTTTTACTGTCTCCAAATTGTTGTCCTCACCACATAGAAAACATACATGTTGAGACGTTTCCTTAGGCACTTTATCGGATTCAGCCTACAACAAAAAGAGCATAAAAATATATCATTCAACCGTTTTACTTTAAACAATCGAAATATTTAATGTATTAAGATGAAAAAGTAATATGACATTATTAGTTGTTAAGACCCTAATGGCCTTCCGTAGTTTTAATTCCCTTTCTTTCTTTCTTCCGTTCATGTACAAGATCCCGCTCTGGGGCATAGTCGTACAGTGGTGTATGATACAAGGTAGATGTGAGGCGCGCATATGTACAGGCTCAGCAGAAGGTTAAAAACAGTCTTCCTCGTTCTACTATGCGGTTGCCAGCGCCCCCTTGAAACCCTCCAGGGTGTTGGCTGTGACGGCATGCTCAGAGAGTCCGTTCCATAGTATGATGCCCGAAGGGAAGAAGGAGTGCCGGTACACATCTACTCTGCAGGATAGTTGTAAATATCTGCAAGAGTGACCTCGTGTTCTTGTTGTGATAGGCCGGAAGAGTGTCAGTGGTTTCGGTATATCAATCAGGTTGTACACAATCCTGTACATCATCACCAACTTTGCTTCAGTCCGACGCTGTCGCAGCGTCCGCCAGCCAAGGTCTTGTATCATCTGGCTAGTACTGCTTGTCGTCCTGTAGTCGCCAGTGACGAATCTTGCTGCACGGCGCTGTACAGCCTCGATCTGGTTGATGCTGGTGGTGGTATAAGGGTCCCATGCTGTACTTGCATACTCAAGGATGGGCCTTGTGAGCGTCTTGTAGCATTGGGCCTTTACATCCTGTGGGCAGCAGGCAAGCTGCCCCCGCGAAATATACAGTTGTTACAGTTATTTTGCGCATGTTTTATGGCATTATTTGGTGTAATATTGATTTAAATATTGTTTCTGTATTTCTAGTGGTGAAATATTACGTAATTTTAATCAGTAACACAAATTAAACCAGATCTTTCTATAATTACCAAAAATCGTCTGCTTGCATCAAAACATACATATGAGGCACTTTTCTGCGCAGTAAAATAAAATATTTCTGTAAATAACTATCTAAATACAATAGATGAAAAGTGATCTTACCATATTGCTGAGTATATCACGAGATTAACCGAAAGTTCCTGTTTCTTGACACAAAAAATAATGCATACATGTAAACATCGTGACCGGAAATGACATCATGGAGCGAAAAATATAATGTATGGTGGACAGTTAATGGCAGAAAATAAAACAAAAAGTATAAAACTTTTAAAAGCTATTATTTACATTAAAACAGGAAATATTTCTGAGGACTTTTTTTTACAATATCTTTATATTATACACTACTGATAAACATCAAAATCTCTTGTGAAGGAATTTGTTTTACCTAAATATTTATATTTACTGGACTAGTGTTTGAAAAATACTCTTGTCATATAGCCTCTTTTTAAGTAAATAACGAAATATGATTTTTACATCACGACCGGAGGCCTTGCAGTACGAAATAAAGTCAGTATCAGTAATCAGTATCTTTTCATGTTCAAGATGAACTTCACAAACCGATCGAGTCAATAAAATAAACAACAAATGTTAAGGATGTTGGTTAATAAACTGAATGTTGCAAGAAAAAATTACACTCGACAAAATTTAACCGTATGACAAAATATGGCGCTTACATGCGCAATTAACGCTCAGGGGTGGTATTCACAAAGCATCTTCAATGTAATGTTTATCGTTATCCTTAAATCGAGAAGTTTCCTCATTTGTATTACTCTGTATGAAAACAGTGCAGAACGAAATATCAATTTTAAATGACGTCACTATTAAAATGTAATTTGTGAATTCAATAAACAAATACATGTGCAATTTTTTTTTACACTCGAGTGAAATTATTTGAGATTTTTTGGAATACCGCCCCCGAAAATCAATATGCAGAATATATAAAATTAAGTAGTGGATTTAAAAATGGCAATAAAATTAACTTTGTGTACAAAGGAAAACGAAAAGCAGATTCAAAATTGTCTTGGACTGTTAAATTTGTGAATATGCAGATATTCCTTATTTGAAATAATTGTAGTCTTGAAACGTCAGTTAATTAGGCAAAGCATTGAATTTCGGACTGAATGAACATTTACCACCATTGATTTAGGACTCTATATGCATTTACCTTGATAATTTCTGGTCCGTGTGCACACTTACCCTGTACAACAAAACGTATTTGGAGTGCAAGTGTTTAGTTTCTTGAAAGTTCAATTTCGATTAATTAACTTGTGTACTAAAAAGCTTTATAATTTTTTCAATTGGTGAAAGGCGGAAAAGAGCAACAACATTAGAATCAATGCATTTTTTTATTTATTTAATACTTCGAAAAACCGACGCTACATTTATATTATTTACGTGACAAGATAAAGATTTTCATTGTAATTATTTATCAGGACCGTCATAATGTCAAACACGACCCTTGTATTCCTAAACATTATGCAGTATTCCGTATCCTGTATCTTGGGCCGATGGCCTTGAACTACTCCTAATAAAGTTGAAGTTGTAAGGTACAATTAAAGGTTGGCTGCTTTCAAGTGGCCTCTTGCTATTTATGGTCTTCATATATTAAAAAATAAGCTGCTGTCCATCGATCGAAGCAGGGACCTATATATTGAAGTTGAGCTGCATTGAAAAGCCCGTAGACATATAGTCTTCCTTATTATAGAAACAATTGTATGCACCATGTATGATGAATAGTGAACTGAGATTTCACAAAAATATTTCTTAAATTATAAATAAACGTTTCGAATACATGAGCACGTCAGCACTAATGAGGCGGTGAAAATCTTTAAAGCATTTCAGTGCTTTGATTATTAGTTCAATACAGTTGCTTTACAAAATCCATTATACAGTAATTCAAATGCATGATTACACTCATATTCAGACCGAAATTCATTTTTATCGCATAGCATAAAGTTTTCATTCCAAAGCATACGAACATTATTTCTAGCACTTGATCTTATTCTGGAATATTTATCCGAATTAATGTTATCCGAAAGTACAAATAGAAATTTACAAACAACGAACAAAAACTGATATAATTACATGTAATTATAACATAATCAAATTTTATGTTAAAAATAAGAGAAAGGACTCGAATAAAACACCCTGCTCTAAAACTTCGTTTCACATGTGAAGGTTACAATACACTAAATTATTAAGAGATCGTGACATGAACGTCTGTAGTCATCGTCGGATACCCACGTTCGACCCATTCCGGAATGATTAGTCGTGGGTATCCGACGATGCGTTATTCACAGCATCAAAACTTGTATAGTTTTTCTGATCGCCGTGTGTATAAACAGTCAGAACATTAACACACTTGTAGGATATCTATCGGTTATTTTTAGTCATTTTACGCTTCAGAAGCATGAACATTTTTCTTGCTGAGTCATATAACTATATTTAGATAGTCTGGAGAAATACCTCCAATATGGCCGCCAACCGGTGTTACATGATGTATATTATATACGAATGTTGATATTTTGTAAATTTATTTTTACGACATTACAATTTTAAGATTGACAATCAAATATATTGTCTGTTTTTCGGTTAATATCAATACGCTTATCCCGCCAAAAGTCGCCGGAAGTGAATAGGGGACATCACTCGTGATTACGCAAGGGAAGTAACCTAGTTTTGGGAAAGGCCTTTGATGGAACGTCAGTGGGCCTTTATTTTTGGATAAGAAATTGAAATTGAAACACCGCTGCCATATTTTAAACAATTATACCATCATAAACAGAAAACAAATTATTTAGCCGGGCCGGCTAGCTCAGTTGGTAGAGCGCTGGACTACAAATCAGAGGATCGCGGGTTCGATTCCCAGCCCGGCCACATAACTTGTGTGGGGATTGGTCATGAAATTATTTCTAGTAGGGCAGTTGTCAGTTACTGGCATAAGTATGTGCACTTAGTACTGGTAAACCACCTTTTACCCAGGAAAAGTGTGAGTAGGTTAACTGACCGCCGTTATATGACTGAAATACGGCGAAAAATCCACGAAAACGAATTATGAACAATCTATTAAAGGCTTCTATTTCAACAAAGAAACATGTGTCATCTGTATTAATGCCCTTTTAAGCATTATGGACTAATATTTGATCACCATGATATATTAATAGCACGCATCATTGAATAGTCTAATTTTATACACTTCATCTGGTACAAATAATTCAGGATTTAATCACAATATATTTCGTGCAATAAGCGACAATAAAATCTAGACACTATATGTTTGTATACTACGCTTACCGGTATTAGTTTAAATATCCACATATGTTTCCTGAAGAAGGAAATGTTCAATTCTAGAACGTACATGAAGCTTTTTTTTCTATGTAAAGATCATTTGAACTTTACAAAATAGGCCCAATAAAACTATAATTAAATATAAATCTATGAATCTCTATATAAAAATAGAACTTATAAAATGTAAACTTTCCAAGGACAAACCGAAAATCACATTACAATTATTATTTATTATTGTTAAAACTTTGAACGCATTGCTGAAACAAACATGTCCAAAGACAAAATAACACTGTATATCACGACATCTCGTATCATGTATAAAATGTAGAATAAATATTTACAATATATACAAATATGCAGTTCACGACAGTTCATGAACATTTTCCACGCACACAACAAAAATGTCATCCATGAAATCCGTATTAACATACTGGAATCCATTTGTTCAGAACTTTAACAGCCAGTTAAGCTAACGGCATGTTAACTTAAATGTATATAAAATTAATAGTACATACGTTTTCTTTATCACACATTCTTAAGTTAATTCAAGTAGAATTTAAACTCACAATTCTAAGCTTTTGGACAAAAATAACTTCTGAATTGTTACCTAATTGACAGTTAAAGTTTTGAGCAACTCAAAAAAATAATGGTAATAAAAATAATAATAATATCAATCGCGCATTTTCCGTCAATCACAAATGGAAAGTCTTTTGGAATATCTTAAAATACTGTGGATCTCAGATCTTGGACGGCGCTCAGAGTCTGTTTTCAATTTTAAAATAACTTATGGCCTTTCTCGACACACTCGCATTGAATTGATCTTCTTCGAACCCTCAGTTGGCATTCTTTTCCAACACTCGAGCATCGGGGGACCCCCTTGAACGGGCCTATACGGGGCACGAAATCTGTGCACGCTGAGGTGGCGGGGTTCATCTGGCACATCTGGCCCTCTGCGCCCAGCAGCGTGATTACCATTACAACGCAGACCAACATTACTCGTGCAGATGCCATACTGATATTTGTAGTGTTTCTGAAAATAGTAATCATTATTTTAGGATTAAAAGCTAATAAACCACTTAATGTATTTGTAAATATGCGTGTAAATATACCTATAACACATGGCACGTATTTCTGAAAATTGTATGCCATAAATTTGTGTACATGTTGTTGTTTATATTGTTGTTATTTTTATAATAAAGATGGTTTAAGGGCAATGACTTGCCAACTTTATGTTTGTCTTGCAGCGACAATAATGAACGTACTAATTATAATGGTTAGGATACCCCATGAATTACGACCACTCCAGATGCATTTTAATAACCATACGAATTAATATGAATAAAATCACAGTAGAAAACATATTTATTATAAATTAGTACTTTAGTTATATGGCTGTATCTACAGCGATCGACAGCGCCTTACATGTAATTATATACATCTTGAATTGTTATACAAATAAAAACTAACCTTACTGTCCAAGTTGCTTTCGTCAAATGATTTATATATTCTTTGATGTTGCTTTTCCTTCTGTTTTTCGATTTCACCAGATTGTAAGCTGTTGCTCTTTTTATACTTTTTCATCCTGCTGACGCAAAATATATGGTAGCAAAATGGAAACCCAAATTCTAAATGGAAACCAAAATTCTAAAAATAAATCACGAAAAACCTATTTGTCATTTGAACATCTAATATAATGCTAAATTAATTTGTTTAGCACAGGCCATTAATAAGTTGTTAACCTCGAAGAGTTACGTCAGTACAGTGAACAGTGTTGCTTTTAATTGTTGATTGACGTGTCATTCATCAATTCATAGTAATTCCCCGGCCACTTGACTAGTAACGTGGTACCAGTAATTCGCAGTTGCCTTCGTTAGTCAGTATACGTTGAATAGGTAGATATTAAACAGGAATTGCATTCAATCAACGTTAGTTAAATTGGTATGCCGGAACTAAAATCCGATCTAAATATTCTATTTTATATTTGCAGGCGTTTTAATTGGATTGAAACAGAAAGTGGATTCCAAGCTATATCCAATTAATCACGGTATCAAGTATTTGTATTGGATGATTTCAGCAATCATTGCCAAATATACAATCATATATACGACTCAATGTTTTGCTTTCGTGAGAATTCCGCAGACACTCGAGAGCCGATTGCGTATCACAATAGACACAAAGTAATAAAGGAACTTACAGAACCAATATTAAATCACTCTTGGAAGTTCATTGTTAACGTATTAAATGATGCAACTGAGTGGGAATAGAGTCTCCAAAACCAGTATACAATTTAAATAAACTATTTCTCATATCATTATGCGAGGCCAGTCCAATAAATCTAAACAGCATTTGCGTGTTAAAATCTAAACTGATGTTCATAATGTTTATTTTGTTTAATTCGATACCGAAAACCAGTGTTTTGCTGCTTCACACTGCACACGTGGTTGTTGTTAATGTTCGGTTGCGTATGAAATAAAATAATACATACAGTCTTATGCACCTAACAATGGGGGGGGGGGGGGGGGGGGGAAGCGGCGGGCATATACGGGACTTTAAACTGAAAGCATTCCCGATAGGCGGGAATTTGACACGCCGAATGATTCCGGGTCCCGGGAAATACACTTTGTTCGGATTTTAGATCCTGGTTCTATTGGCCACGGACCATTTGATGTACCAATTAAGCATTGTAAGACCATATTTTTCACAAATCACATGTTTCACACATGTGAAAAATAGGATCTTATTTTTCACAGGTGTGAAAAATAGGATCACATTCTTCACACA
>CM051031.1:10258149-10338149 GCA_027627225.1 Congeria kusceri | reverse complement strand
GCACTTCAAACACAGCCAACGTTACAGATGTCAATATAATTGAGTTCCTAAGTATATATTTAATTAATTAACAATATAAAATTTCTGTAAATTTCGTACACAATTTCAACGTGATAGCAACAAGAATACGGCTGGTTTGAGTATTTTTGAGTAATTTAACAATAAAGAAAATATACATGTTGTTTCAATATATTTGTTCTTCTTCTTCTTCTTCTTCTTCTTCTTCTTCTTCTTCTTATTATTATTATTATTATTATTATTATTATTATTATTATTATTATTGTTATTATTATTACTATTGTAAGAACAATACTCGTCATCGTTATCAATGCCAGGGAATATGTCCTAAGTGCTTGATTCCTAAAACCATGTATTTCAAAATTGTCTTATTATACCAGTTTTTCAGTCCGATAAATGTAGAAAATGTTTCAATCAACATGCACATTTATTTGCTCAAAATATTTACATACCCTGATGGTCGAAGCGAAAGTTCGGTGAGATCAAACTATTCGCACTGGGTATTAAAAGATAACTACAGAGAGTTGTGCCCAAGTGTAGGAAACTCATGTATCACGCTGCTTTCGTATAGATATGTATCGGGTATCTGTCAGAAATATTTAGATATAAAAATATCTGCTAACTAGAGGCATTCTTTAATTAGGCTTGTCATAAAACTCCTCACGGGGCTCGGCGAAAATCTCCCACAAACTCGCGAGAAATGTAGAGAGTTTGTTTTATCCGAAATGCTACTTATCCAGCAATTGGTTGCATCTGTTTTCGACATATTTTGTGGAGCCCGTCGCGATAATTTGACATAACTAGTGCAACTAGGCATTTCATTACCGAAACAATGAGATTCTTTCGTCCTTAATGTTGATTCTATAGTGCGACATTGTCTGCTCGGATTTGTTTTGTTTTTGGCGCTAGATTTATTGTCATGTAATTAATATATAATATATTACATTATATTTTATTATGTTTTATACATTACATTACATTACATTACATTAAATTATATAACTGTACATATTATCATATCATATATTTTTATTCTATTGACATACTGTTAATCTGGAATTGATAAAATTACAGTTAAAATAAAAAATATATAAGAGTTTGTATTTGATTAATTGTTTTGTTTTGTTTATACATAGTATATTCTATTATTCTAAATATGATATTTAAATCAACTTTTTAATTAAATTAATCTTATCGAACGTATTATTTTATTAATTATTTGCGCATTTTGCCATTTTCTCATACGTGTGTTGTACATGTATATATTCATGTTTGGTTGTACATGTATATATCCATGTTTGGTTGTACATGTATATATCCATGTTTGGTTGTACATGTATATATCCACGTTTGGTTGTACATGTATATATGCATGTTTGGTTGTACATGTATATATGCATGTTTGGTTGTACATGTATGTATCCATGTTTGGTTGTACATGTACATATCCATGTTTGGTTGTACATGTATATATCTATGTTTGGTTGTACATGTATGTATCCATGTTTGGTTGTATATATCCATGTTTGGCTGTACATGTATACATCCATGTTTGGTTGTGCATGTATATATCCATGTTTGGTTGTATATATCCATGTTTGGTTGTACATGTATATCCATGTTTGGTTGTGTGTATCCATGTTTGGTTGTATATATCCATGTTTGGTTGTACATGTATATATCCATGTTTGGTTGTATATATCCATGTTTGTTTGTATATATCAATGTTTGGTTGTATATATATCCATGTTTGGTTGTACATGTATATATTCATGTTTGGTTGTACATGTATATATCCATGTTTGGTTGTATATATCCATGTTTGGTTGTATATATCCATGTTTGGTTGTATATATTCAGGTTTGGTTCAAGAACCGGCGTGCCAAGTGGAGGAAACGCGAACGGAACATGGAGACCTTCAAGACCGGCTTCGGCACGCAGTTCACGGGCCTCATGCAACCCACCTTCGACGACACCTTCTACAATGGTTACTATAACAACACGTGGGCCACCAAGGTCCCCAGCCCCCTGGGCTCCAAGTCCTTTCCCTGGGGCTTCAACTCGGTTAACCCTCACCTGTCGTCCGTGGTTCCCTCGCAGCCGATGTGTTTCTCCTCACAGTCTGCGAGTATCAGCTCCAGCATGATGAACAACAACCTCCCGCCGGTGCCGACCAATATGAACAATCCCAACTCCCCGTGCCCGTACGCGAGCCCCGCCCCGCCCTACATTTACACCCCCAACAGAGACACGTGCACCAACAGTATAGCCACCCTCAGGCTCAAGGCGAAGCATCACTCAACTAACCCATTTTCCTACCCCTCAATGTCACCCCGACAGCAATCTCTGTCGGCGTGTCAGTACGCCACCGTCGGCAACACGGGAACGGTTTGATTGTGGCGTGTAATTTAAAGGTGAACTATAATAGTGTGGTGAGAAACATTACGTAGATCTGATGTGTGTTTTTAAAGAAGATCTGAAGATCAAAACGTGTGCATTTTTGTATGGTAGTAGACGCGGGTAGCTGTACTGTTTAGGCAGTAAACTACATTTTTCCATTGATGGAAAAGTGACCATTCATTTTCACACTGCCAACCGGTGGGCATTGTGACCTGGAAAACTTGATCCGTTGTTGTTGTTTTATGCGCGTGACGGAATTATTCGGATGTGCTCAGATTTTATCGTTAAAATAGTGTACCAAGATGTTGCAATGAGGACAGCGTCTTCCATAGACTATAATAGTAACGAAGATAGCCGAGGTGTTTCGAATACAAAACGGCGGGAAGGTAGCCATTTTGAATTGTTTACAAATGATTGACTTTATAAATATATGTTTTCTTTAGTGATTTGTATGTACATGTGCTTGAATTAAATGATTTTGTTGAGTGATTGATCTACTCGGATCATTGAAGATCTTTTAAGTCCCTGTTATTGCCAGTATGTGGTCATTGATGTATTATGTATTGATTGACATATTGAGGGCTGAGCGTGAAACTATTGTATCTGCTTAACATTTCTATATCAAATACAATAATTTTACGCTCCACCCTCGATTAATTATGTTTATGCTACTATATTGTTACAATGAATCCCATTCCATTCTCCCATTAATTTTAATACTGCCGTGTACGTGCGTATATTGGTAAAAGTGAAGAAACATGCAGGTTTCAATAACTCATATTTCTCATATTCAATTTCTAATTTTCTTCAGTTTTTCACCATAAACCTTTTTTCCATTTAAATTCGTTGAAAATAGATACCTAGATTATTCAACTATGCTTCATGACAGAAGCAATCACGTTCGACATTGTGATAACCCGTAGTTTACATATGAAATATGAGCCTGTGTAACCATATGTCCTGGCATGTAGCACATCTTTCATCTGTTATATAAATTATGTTAAAAATTCTTCACGTCTACATATTTCGGTAGTTATATAAATTATGTTTTAAAAGTCTTCACGTCTATAAAATGAATCAAATAGATTCTGTATACAAATGTTAAGAAAAATACGTTTAAAATCCGAAAAACAAATAAATGGCACTGTTTCACTTAGAATATCTATTTCTGTGTACTGTCACATTCTGTTATCCATTGAAAAGACATTGTGAGTAATGGTGTGACATGTATACCATTGCTTCCAAATTCATTGACAACCGGGACTTCTGTAATTATTTATTAGCGATTTGTCTAGTGATTTATAAAAATTGTGAATAAAGATTTGTAATACAAGATTTGATTCTTTATGTTTAGTTTAAAATATTATATTTTGAGTGTGAATTTACTCTACAGCAGCGTCTATTTATAGTAACAAAGCCCATGAATTTATAATAATAATAAATTATTAACTAAACGAACAGCATGTAACATTTATTAATGGAAATCAAGCAAATATATTTCAAACAACTATGAATGAGTATATAAAATCAAAATTATGCGAAGATATATAGCTTTAATATTGTTTACAGTTTGGATAAATAATAATAATAATAAAATAAACTTACAAAAAATAGGATCGCTTTGGCACGTTTGTTTACATTTTGCATTATAATAAATACAATATGGTTTGTCTATGTCCATGTTATACCTATGTATAATTTTTACGTTATATACGCAGTCATAATACTTCTTGACTCTATTTTTTATTTTTTCTATATTTATGTCGTTGTTTTGTTACGATTGGAAGGGACTGTTCCTTAAGAATCCATTATAATTTGTGTGTAGAATTAAGGTGTTTCGCCCTGTTTGGTATATGTTTAAACATTGGGAAAATTAATCGGACTTAAACACACCTTTTGTTTTTAAGAAACCACGTATTTAAAATTCAAAATCACATAGAAGTTAGTGATTTAAAGTATTTTTTATTTAAGAGAAAATCACAACAAGTGAAAAGTTCTATAATTCTTTCACATGGTTGAGCGCAAAGAAGGCGATCATTACATTTGAAACTTCGGTAAAGTATTTTTTGGACGAAAGACATCTGTATTTATTTGTAATGCTTTGTCAAACAACATGCAATAAACAAGGTTTTAACTAAAGACAAAAAAAGACCATTCACATTTATTCAGACGTATACAATGTCTTAACTGATGTAGTATTTACAATATGGCGTTGTACAGAACAGAAACCAACAACATGGAAACTACGGCGGTATTACCAGTACCGTATTGTTTATTTATTTAACACTAAAACAGCAACAGAAGTAGCATCAAGTAAGGTTAAATCATATGTTTTACGACATAAACCATCAGCTATATGACAAGAATGTGCTATGAGACGTGAAGCATTATTTTGATAAGAAGGCAAGTCAATGAGTTACATAAACCATTTTCTATGATATAAGAACATATTCCTATAACACAGGAGAACTTCTTTAATATGCAGATCAGGTCCATATCCATAGAATATAATTCAATGCATCTTAAATTGGTATTAGTTCTAATGAAAGTTAATGACGTTTATTCCACTGAAAACTGTTTCTTATTTATGAAAGGCATTTTATAATATCCATGTTCGAAAACGCTTGGTACGAACGGAATATATACTAACGGACATGCTGATGTACTCCAGAGGCATCACTAGCTATCGCGCACAGATAATTTTACGATAAAAAATAAAATTACCAAAACGTTATTAGTTTACTGATTTCAATGCGTTTTTTTTGTATTTTGATTGGTAAGATGTCCATTAGAACGATTTCTGCAGTTTTATTTAATTAACGTATTTCTGAACTGCTGCTTAAAGTCTGTGGTTGGTAAAGAATCAACAGATGCCTCTGATTTTACCATATTTCAAACACAAATGTACTGATTTTCACAAGGAAAATTTTATTTGCATCTCAAGTTATTACTTAAGTTAAGATGTTCGCTATGAGCTTAGTGGATATGGGCCCAGATTGCCAGCAGGAGCACGGTCGACTCTGGTCTCGTGATTAAGAAGTAAAACTCAATGCCATCAGCTATAAATATAAGAAGCAATATTGAAGAACCAAGTGAAAGTAAAAACAATAAACGGTTATGATAAATTATTATGTTATAAATCGTATATGGCAAAAAATCGGTTATTTTATTACAACTAAACAATTACGACTGTTCTGCTAACTCAGTAGTTGGCTCACTAGCGTCTCATCTAGTCGAACCGGCAGCAGGCTCATTTGAGTTTGATTGCTGGGCACCAGACCGGACAGGTAGGTTCCCTTGGGGTACTCCGGTTTCAACCCACAGCACAAGACCACAACAAAATTAGACGTACTGTAGTTGAAAATAGGGTGAGAGGACACACCCTGGTTCACACATACCGCTAACTACGTTCGTGGTTGGACAGATAGCGGATTTAGAGGGGGCGGTAGCGGCGTGCGCCCTCCGTTAAACTGTCTTAAGACAAAAAAAATGTCAACCTCGAAAAATGATATAAGTTTTATTATCATGTTATGTTGCACAGAAGCCTAGTACACGTCTGTAACCTCTTCAAATAACTAAAAAAAAAACATCGCGCCAATAAATTGTCATTGCTTTGAAAAATATAATTTGAGGCGTGTCGTGGGAAAACCGGGCCTAATGCATGTCCGCACAGGCTAATCCGGGACGGCACTTTCAGCCTACAGTAGATTTATCTTTAGAAAAGATTTCCTTGAATCAGAAAATATCATAATAGCGGAAAGTGCAGTCCTGGATTAGCCTGTGCGGACTGCACAGGTTAATCCGGGACGACACTTTACGCACATTACGCACATTAGGCCCGGTTTTCCCACGACACGCCTCATATAATTTATATATGTATAGGTTGTTAGGTGCTGAATTTTTCCGCCCCCACTGACTCCAAATCAATATCAGCGCAAGGGACCTCAAGCTACAAAATATCGGTACAGTTTACGCATGCGCAATTAAATTCCTTCATTGTTACATATAAAATATTCAATGTTTGACATCAATTTTCACCATGACCAAGCTACTTTCCAATATATCACCATATATTGTTGGAAAGATAAGGCCATAATATTTTGAAAGAACAGTATGTCGAAAAATTCTATACGTTGTAACTAAAAATATTAACTTTATAATAAACACACCGGTTTTGACAGTCATTGAGGCTGCAAATTTGTGCATGAATACATTGGCCAAAAGTTATGAAGCTGGGAACCACTAAGACAAAGCAGTGCAATAAACAGGCTTGGTTTCTTATTTCTTACATATATACCTTTAAATTGATACCAAAACATATCATTTAAACTGTATTTTAAAAATCACATGCATTATACACTGAACCCTATGTGTTTATTATCTAACTGTAACCCTGAGGATGTAACTTCCGTTTTGGGGGTAATTAGACCTTCACATGGTCAAGAAATCTACACGCCATGACATCCGCGTTTCATTTTAGACATATTTTGCTAAAGGACGAAGTTTGCTTACATCCATGTAAAAAAGATAATACAAAATTCGACGCGAGAAAAATATGTTTATCAAAATATTTGCAGGCGACACTAATCGCATATAAACACCAAAATTGCTCAAATTCAAACAAAGCACTTTACATCGGACTAAAACTGAATGCTAACGAAAATAAACGTAAACCATCGGAGTAATTTAATTAAAGTGTATAACAATATTACAACATTGCAAATCCAGTCAGTCTGCTAAAGGTACTAGGAAAGAAAATATCAGGATTAAGGTGTTCAAACTATTTGTATGCAGTCGATCGTGTTCCGGTTGCAATCGGAATACTTCGTAACTTTTCGTAAGTTTTCGTTTTTACGGTTTGATCGCTTTCGGTGCAGATCGGTGCAGTTCGGACCTACTCGCAGTTAACGAAGCCATTTACGAATCGGCACGAAATCTGTCGGGCAATATTGTGTTAATATATCCTCCCATTTGTAAGAAATGTTGCGCCAAAATATAAGATCAAAATAGCAGCAAGTATTTCGACAAGCAGTTGTTTAAAAGGTATCAAAATAAATTATAAATTATAACGTCTATTCCGTGTGAAGGCGTTCAGTGATTGGGAAATGCCGCTGAAAGGCATGTACATGTATATTAATTATACACTATATTTGAAATGTTTCTTATTCAGTTTAATGTTGTTTTATCCGTCAGGCAAAAACAAACATGAAAAAAGTTTCGATTTGATATAAAAGGTTGTTTTTGCCAAAGTAATTTACACTCTTCGCAAGATATGTGAAAATACTACAAAATGTACCGTTGCGAAGACAATAAATAATAAGCTCGAATTAAACAAATATATTTACTGCAATATTTAAGTCAATTTAACAGCTACGTCACACAATTATCTGGGGGCGTTTTTACACCCTGTCACCTCGACATTTGCGCCCTGTTCTTGAAAGACGCAGGCTATCCGAGTGCATTGGTGTAAATTTCATTCAACTTAAAATGGCGTCGTTAAAGACTCCGCTGTGTGACGAAACAAAAACATCGCGGCGCAATACGATATTGCTGTTTGCGAAAACTTTGCTAGCAACGCTCTCTAACATAATAAATACCCGCGAAATCCGAACCTCGTTTTCTGTTCGGTAGGTTACACAATACTAAGAAATTTGCTCAAGAACGTAGAAATTTACTGAACGCCAGCATTTTAAAATCGTTTTCTCAATAAACGTTTGGTTTGTTGGAATCACGTGCAGGGGTTTCAGTTTACTAGAGACGTAAGTGCAAAAAAAATTTCCCATGAGTTATCAAGGGTATTAGTTCATAGTTGATCATCCGAGATCTCTTGTTGAAATTAGAGGTGACGTGAACAATATTATACTGGTAAGAAGATCTATTTTTGCTTGGGTATGGAGGGACCCGTTTAACGATATATTGCTTAACTACTTTCGCGCGCTAGAGAGAATGGTAATTTTCGATCTATTAATGCGTGTTTGAAGAAGGTAGTTACTAAAAGCAATTTTAACATATATCATGAACGCTAATGGAATGTTTACGCAATAATGATTCGGTACAAGTGGCCTTCTTAACTCAATTAACGCGAAGTGTTTGAAGTGGGTATTTATTGCAGACACCTTCATTAATATTCACACTTGCTGCAAGAATATTTAAGTGCGTCTTGATAACTTTGCAATATTCCAATTTTCGAAAGAAATTTGGACCTACACGTCGCACGAGAAATTCGTAAACAAAGCACGTGGGAAAATCTTCAAGACACGTCCTACCCACCATTCTTCTTCTGTCGCCTCCTACTCTTCTCCTTTCTTCTTCTTATTCTTCTTCTTCTTCTTCTTATTATTATTGTTATTATTATTATTATTATTGTTATTTTTATCATTATTATTATTTTTCATTATTATTGTTATTATTATTACTATTATTTCTATTATTACCGGTTATTGCCAAATATTTGAATGGAAACAAAGAGTATGCAAAATTAATTGTGTTTATAATAAATCTATTATAATTTGCTGTATGTGTGTTTGTTAATGTCGGTAGATCATTCATCGTAGCTCTGAAATTTGAAATAAAATATTTTTTCTTAATATACTAAGTATAACAGCAACAATAACGACATTTATTTCAGCAATTAAGCTTATAAAAATCTTTGAGCATATAATAAATAAATACATACACGTCAAATACTTCTGGTTAATAGTACTGTAATTATTAGTAAAATAAGGAGGCAGCAGTATATTCAGCTCAGTGCAGAAATCTATTAATACTTGGTAATGTTAGTGTCACTATTACATTCTACCATGTCAGTTTATATACCTTGATTGACTTGAAAGCGTAAAAACGAATATCGAATTACAAATAAAACTATCCGCATAATTAAAAAACTTTAAAAATGTATGAAGTACTTATAAAATATGGAATTCAATAATGAAACAAACGAATAAAGTCCCCCACACAAACAAAAAGATCACGCATAAGTACTTATACATGTGTACAGGCAATGTATTTTTATTACTACACCCCACCCATTTCTGCACCAGATTTTATTTCATTTAAGGACATACATGTATATTTACATCAAATGATAATCAAAATTTCAGCCATCAGTCTATTAAACGGTGTAAGTACGAAGAAAGTAGTCCAAAATCACTGCGCGATACAGAATATGGAGCTTGAAAACTGACCGGAAGTAGAGGAATTCACAATATCAATAAGTGAGATAGCTTATCCTGTAATATTAATTTCAAAACTGCCACGGTCAATTCTACTCATAATACCCCAACCTCGGCCATTTCGTTTTGTTACCGGCTTTACGGATTAAAGAACCATCTAGCCTTAATCCAAGAACGCAGAAACGCCATTTCAAATATTTCAAACCATGTATAGCGAAGAGAGATTGTCTTTTATCCTTGTTTGGACCAACAATCTTAAACATTTTATCTCTCACTTATCGAAAATTTTCATCGTCGGTAATTTGCAATCCTTTGACAGAGGTTAGATAATTGCGGACTGGAGGTGCATTCGGGATTTTCTGATTGAATAAAATAAATAAACATTTGCGATTGATGACAATCAAAGCATTCCGAATGAACAATACTCGTGGAGGCGTATTGTGGTCCAAGCACAGAGTCGCGATCGGCAACGACCTAGGCCAGTGTCCCTACAGATCCTTATTAAAAACTTACATACTTGGAGGTCGCGGTGGCGTAGTGGATATGGTGTCCGCCCAGCAATCAAAAGGTCCCGGGTTCGATCCCCACTCTGGGAGCGTTCTTAAGGTCTGCCCCAAAGACACCAAGTACTGGTTCTACTCAGGAAACGGACGCGAGAGTGTCTCAATAAGCATTTGGCTTTCGATGCAATCGAGCTAAAATAAATAAGGTTAATCTAAAACTTAAAAACTTACTTTAGCACATTTCATACTACATAATACTGTATATGAGACGTGGATGTCTCAAGAAATTATTGTGTATACCTATTAAACTCTTTTATTATGGTCAAGAATCAACCGATGCTTCTTATTTGAGCATAGGCGAATATAAAATATTAATTTCCTTTTAATTTTGAAAATAGAATTTAAGCAGACATTTCCCGATGGTCTCAAGACCCCGCCTTATTAAGCGAGGTGATATAACGCAATCGTGTTATTAATTTAGACTTTTTGTTGAATGATATGGGCAACAATTATACAAGGACGAAACCGATTTGACAGTGTGACAAAAATAGCATACACTTAGTCGGAAAAGAACAAATATTGATATAGCGTGTTTCTGCGCGCGAAAGGTGAAAAGCAAATCATGAATACAGCCATATTGATGAAGGTGAAAACTATGAGGATGAGCATGGTGTCGGTAGTGCACAGATTCAGGGACTGACCGTCGTTACTGATTTACTGACATCTTACACCAAAAAAATATATACAAGGGTACGCATGATTTTGATTTTAATAGCAAGTGATGTTTTCACACTCGCGTCCACACTGCCACCGTAAGCAGCACCCCGTTTCCTCGATCGGTGAATTCTGCAGAGTAAACACCCGGGCCCGCAGGGGATCGGCCCGAGGCGCTGAAGGCCTGTCACGGATCCCAGCCCTGCCATAAAATACTTGTTAACCTGTTGCCCTTAGGAGAGCCGAGTGTAGGTGCAATAATGAACTTAGCTCGCATCTTCTCAAATTCACAGTAGGGCCGTTTGCTACTGCGTGGTTTTGTTTCGCTCCAGTTTTAATACCAAGAAAAAGTATATTGATGTTTGTTATTAGATAAACATGTTCTTAGGATTTACAAAGTTTGTTTCTGATGTTGTCAGGGTTATAAATTTCACGTCTGACACCTTGCGAAACTATTGAAAGTTATTAACTTATAATATTTTTTAAAGTGGTTCTAACGTAAATTAATGTAACCTGTGGTCAGAAAATTGCTACACTACAGCGATGGACGCAGTGTTCCAGAATAGAATAATTGGGAATAACGAGTTCAGACAGTTTTGATGTCGTATGTTGGGAAAGTATGAATCATTTGATATGCATTGGCGTTTCGCCGTGAAAAATATCACGCGTATACTTACAGTAGAATATTTTTACGATTTGCTCTAAAACTTGCGTGATTTGAAGTGCCGAAAAGCGTTGACAGATGAAACACTAGAAAAACGCGTTTTAGGTGATTATTTTCCCGCCAAATCTTTCACAAAAAGGACGAAAAATACTTTGTTCTCTCATTTCAATGTTATAATTACTCAAGTGGATTACAAGTTACAACAAACTGTTAAATACAAGTGTTTTCATTTCTCTTTCGTTATTTCTCTTAAAAAAGTAGCTAATTTGCAGCACTTGAAAGCTAAATGTTTATTCAAGTGCCCCCGAGTCTAGCTTGAATTGCGTAATTAAAACACTTTGAAGCGTAATATCGATAGTATGTCGCAAATTAAAGACTCGAATACTGTGTGATTTGTGATAGCAGTAGACCCGAAAGTAGTCTACATTGGGGACCTATTTGTGAAATATCTGATATTCTTCATCCGTATCTCTCCTAATTACTGCAAACGTCTCAGAAGTTTCCGAAAACCTTTATTCCCAATCTAGATGTTCGTCTGCCTCGGCTCGAAATCATGTCGTCTGCCATTCTTTCCGCAATCGCCAAACAGGTTTTACCTAAATCCCAATCTTGCAAGTTTTTATCAAAAAGATTTAGAGGCAGTGTAAAAATGGCTGATTTTGGTCTTACGTATATCGAGGGATCAAACTCAAACTGTGATCTTCACGCCTGCTCGATTGCTGTATCGTCTGCCCAGCTTAAAACCGCAGCAGACGTGATTCTCCCGCCAAAAATCTCTCCTAAGCCACAGTAACACATTTTACCGTTATGTCGTCTGCATCAATATTAGCTACCACTGTCTATTACGAATACACCATCCTTTATCGGATAGATAAATATCCCACTACTGATGTATGGCCTGATAAAAGGCGACATATTACACCCTGCAAATGTTGACACCAACCGGTGATGCTATTTTTAGAAGCAAGCTCCCGGATCAGAAGTAATTTATTCGGGACGCTCCGTGGCAACACCTCTGCGTTGATTACATTAACCAGACGACATTTAGTCAAGGAAATGTCTTTGACTTATTATTAATTTACACATTAGACGCCATTAAAATAGTCCCGTTGTTGAGCGGCCAGTCATCGTGGAACGTAGTAAACAAGTTCCACATTACAGATAAAGTCTATACAAACGTTAATCCAAGAAATCCAATTTGCGCTAAATACAATTCGAAAATCTAATTAATCTTGTTATTTTATATTAATCCTGACATACTTGTACTAGATATGCGTTTGCAAATAATGACCGACAGAAGACACTTTCGTTAAAAAGTACTTACTAGTACATATTTGGTGCATTACCGTATGAAGAATTGTTCACTAAAAACCAATCTGCAAATGATGCATTTGTTGCTTTCTTACAGCTAATAAGAAATTGAATTCGGATATACGTGTTAATACTTGGAACTAATATTTTAAAAAGTACTGGCACATAATTATTGTGTGTCATTATTACTAAATTTGTAACTGTATGTAAATGATTTAAGAAATTGGAAACGAGAAAATTGGTCGAGTACTCATGTGCAAATCTATTTACACAAAGTGGCTACTGACATTTGTGTGCTATAAATAGCCGTGTCAATCGATACCAATGTTTTCCTGGAATTGAAAATGGCAGACTGCCCATATAATTTTATGGGAAATTGCATAACAGACAAACAACGACGAATTTAAGATTTGTAGTTCGTCAAACTTATACTATACATTTAAATAAAAGCGACAAATTTTCAAATAACTGTGACCAACAAATAAGAATAAGTGTCTTTATTTCAAGATTTTTTACGAAGATGTTTTCCAGATCGTAAAAACAGTGTATTAAACAACATTCTGTCGATTAAATCGTTTCAACGGTAACCGAAATCGATGGTAATCATAATACATACGACACATGGACAATTCAATGTATAAATTTGGGACAACACAATTTCAGTGTTGAAACCCGGTTGCCTAGGGTAAAGTACGACTGTAGCAACCAGGGCTGGTATTTTCCGAGGCTATTAGTCGAAAATTAAGAAAAAGCATAAAATTCTGATGATGTATAATTAGTTTTGCTTACAAAGAAACGCATTGTCTAAAGATTTTGACGCATGAGTTGTCATGTATTAATCCTTAGTACATGCACATGTTCCAAAGTATAGTGTTTCAAACACAAATTCTAATTTTGACTTATTTTCATCTTTAGTTAAGAATAACTTAAGAATCTTTACAATTATGGACGCATTGCTCTAGTCGGAGGGCAAATATAATAAAAAACAAAAAGATCTGTACGGACGGTCACCATACCTGTTTGTATGAAGCTGGACGTTTATAATTACGTTTACTAGTCAGTGGATACGCAGACACCGTTGTTGTGCATTATACTTCACACTGTCACGTGATCATTATGAATACTGATTTGTGTACGTTCGCCAAAAGAATCATGGGACTGGGACTAATTTCAAAATGGTTTCTTGCCAATAAGAAGTGACGCGTTATATAAAAAGCTAATTAAGGAACGATTAATGGGCGCGTAAAACCTGAAAAACTCTGAAGTTCAACTACAGCGGGCAATAACTAGGGAACCCTTAGGCATAGGTTTGTCATATTCGTTGGGTAGGTTGGTAATGACTACAAGTGGATCCCTATAGATTATTAGTTAATAGGGTCACAAGTCAATGTCAAACAGACCAATGGAAAATGTTGTAGAGGGTGGTCACGGCTAGAAGAGGAGCCAGTTTGTTTATTGAATCATTTGGTCGAAGGTCAAGGTCATACTGACCAATATTTGTTTAGCGTTGTCAGATTGCTTAACTAGAATGCTATCGCGTGATTACTGCCATCTCTGGCGCACATTAAGCAATGGCCTCGTTGAACTCCGGACAGAAGTCTCTTCCCCGACAAGATATTTCGGTTGTAAGCGAAAATTACATACTAGGAACACTTCGGTCCGAAACATATTTTATTGTCTGATGACCAATGTATTAATCATTCTGTATTAAGTGACAACCTTTGTTTGTACTAAGGAACAACATCGTTTTTTGCAGGTTTGAAACTGTAAAGATATTTCTACAGATGCGATAGGGATAATCCATCACAGGTGCATAACTGTGCAAAATAATCATTTGGTTTGCGATGTAAAGTATTTCCCGCTAAAAGTTCGCAATTCCGCCTGCTTGTTGTGTTGATGGGACAGCAGACGACAGTCGGAGCAATTTTCAACTTGTAATAAATTCCATAAAAATACATGTTAAACAATATCAAATCCACACCAATTGAATTAGAAATCCGTCGGCTTAATATATATCATTACACGGCGGTTTCGTAACAGGGGGTAAGGCCCGAATGGGCACACGGGTGTTACATAACGGTATCAATATGGGTGACAACCTGACTTGAAATGTTGATGCCGATGTGACAGGTGTGGTTGCCAAAAATGCAGAATATCTTGAACTAGGGTATTATGGCGTTCAATATTGCAATTTCTATGCAATTCTTCCTGTAACTTTTAGGCATTACAAATTCACTCAATTATTTCAAATTTTATAGATAAAGAAGACGTCATGACAAATAACATTTGTTTTCTATATCTTTTCGGGTATTTCTGCCTAACATCTAATCCAAGAGCGAAGCCAATCAATGACACATTGTTTGGAGTTTATGTACGGTGACATAAATATCGTGACATAGGAGTGTGCATGTTTTTAAATTCTTAGCCACGACGTAATAACCCGTGGCCACGACTTTAAACTTCGTGGCCACAACATTATATCTCGTGGTAACGACTTAATAACTCGTGGCCACGACTTAGAAACTCGTGACCACGACTTAATAACTTTTGACCACGACGTAATATCTTCCCAGCCGCGACTTCATATCTTCCCGCCCACGACTTAATAACTCGTGGCCACGCCTTAATAATTTTCCCGGCCACGACTTAATATCTTCCCGGCCACGACTTAATATCTTCCCGCCCACGACTTAATATCTTCCCGCCCACGACTTAATAACTCGTGGCCACGACATAATACTAGAATCTCTACTTATTAAGTCGTGGTCGCGAGATGTAAAGTCGGGGCCACGAGATATTAAGTACCGGTAGTGGCCACGAATAAAAAAGCACAAACATGTCTCCTATATACCACCGGAGCTATGTGCAGAATATTTCATAACTATATTGATAGTAAACAGTAAAAATATCAAATACATTGCACAAAAAGTCCCAACACATACGCCCGAAGATCGTGCACTTCATTCAGATTGCAATTACCGGTACCCAGATTGTCAGAACTAAGAGTTGTAGAGGATGGATGACAGAAGCCAAGCTGTATGATCGTAATGACCGTATTGCCAGGTGCGATTCAAACACTTTGACACACCTGGCCTGTCAAGCCCAGATTACGTCATCGAATGTCAATGATTCAGTTCTTTTTACTGCATACATATGCAGTCGTGCAGAGTTCGACTAAATTGTACAATATACCTTTAATGGAAGCACGTTAGTACCAGTCTTTGATGTGACATTCGTGGGCCAAAAGACCACAAACATGTTTTATTTTCACGTGTTCTTTCTTCAATACTTTTCGGGAGTATACCTGGATGTCATGTTCAAATGGTATAAAATGAAACCCTGTATTTGAAAATTGACGAGTCAAGAATTTCAATAGACTCTTGTGGGTTCCGTCAAATAAAGCAACATTTAATGCGACATAAGAGCACGGTGGTTGGTATACTCCCTTCTCATCTTGGCGATCCAGGTTCGATTCCAGGTCTAGACACCTGAAAATCTTTAGTAACAATAAAGTAAGTTCGGTTTCCATTGGGTACTTCAGAGACACAAAAGCATAAACACGAATGAACTAAAATACTGAAAAAACAAAAAAACAAGTGTGTAACGAACTCACGACTTAGAAGCCATAAGAACGAATAACTGTAGACAGCGCTTTAACCAACTGCGCAATTCTGCTTTATAAAAATACTAATGAATGAAATGATCGTTATACAAGATATTGACACTCTGACAACTAATTATAAACAAAAAAAATAGCTAAACAAACACTGCCTGTATTATATAATATTTTTTCTTAGAATTCGTAAACCCGTTTCCCATTGTATACGCATGTATCTTATATTTACATGTGTTATGCCAATTATAATACCATATATAAGATTTTTTTGGTGCTGCCCACTTGAGACACTTTTCATAGGCGTAGTTCCTCTAGGTTAAAGATTCGATCAATGTAGGTGGAAATTGCATCTATACGTATTCAAATTTCGCGCCAGGTTTAGTTGCGGCTAAAGAGCAAATGTTATAGAAGCGATCGAAGACCTTCATTTGCGCTAATTGGCATATCAAATGCGCCATATTCATATCAAATGCGCCCAGACAAATTTATCAGTTTCGCCCAAAATAAAGATATCATTTGCGTCCCGAATAATTTTTTTTTATTTAAGAGTTATTTGCCTCTTCTGTTAGCCTATTCATAGCATCCGATCGTATCAGCTTTGAAGGTATTGATGTGAGTCCTCAACGTTTGAACGATAATCTGAGCTATGTAGGACCATATTTTTATAAGTCATATTTTTCACATCTGTGAAAAATAGGATCTCATTCTTCACAGGTGTGAAAATTAAGATATCATTCTTCACACATCACAGCCTTATTATTCACATTTTCTGTGAAGTTTGTGATCGCATCCGATTTTCGACATGCAATTAAATCATAATCTTCCGTGATTCTCACGCATACCCCTTTTTTGCCCAATCGCATTCTTCACACATAAAAATGTGACAAAAGAGATTCTATTTTTTACATTATTTGTGAAAAATATGATCCTACAGAGCTATTGCCCCTCAATTTTGTTTTCATCAAACTCATGCGTGTGTTCAGTGTTTAGAGGAACGGTTGACGTACACTCGGCGTCAGATCTTACATGTCCTTTGCACGACTTATTCGTACATCTCCACTTTTCAGTCCACTCTTTATCTGTCTGTCAAAAAGACAGGTAGACGAAGTTCTCAAAAATCGAATATTGCGATTGGACACAAACTGCATGTGTGGATACATTATGCAGTTGCGATGCAGAGAATGACCTCATACGCAGCAAAATGCTTCCATAATTAATTTAGATGAAATGGAAACCTGCCCAGCACTAAACAGTCAAAGCCAACAACCGTACTTGCATATTCAAATGGTTACACAACTGTAATCAACAACAACAACATTTATTTCAGCAATAAAGCTTACGAAAAAGCTTCTAGCCTACAATAATAAATATATAAACGTCTAATACTTCTGGTTAAGATTGCTGTGCGGAGGTTTATTAATATTGTGATATGCCATATATAACACTTATATACATGAATAAGATATTATTATTATTAATTATCATATGTTTCTAAAATATTAAGGATGTTGATAAAGTCATAACTAAACATTATACCAAGTACAAACATATGTTTTCAAAATATTAAGAATGTAGATGTTACCATAAGCAAACAATGTATGAAGTGCAGACATTTTATAAACAAATATAGGGATGTTAACAATGACGAATTCCCCGACAAAATCAGTCTCAAAACGTGAAAAACCGATTGCCTATGTTCACAGCAATGACTCCGGGGCGGTTCCTTTATCATTTACATGTTATACTTCTAAGTACATTCCTTGGATTAAGATGGTCTGCTTCTATTAATCCATGTATTAAGAAAGCCCCCTAAATACGTACATAGTATACTGCACGGACTTAACTGCAGCAATTTGCACCTCCGTTTTTGAAGTCAAAACAAGCAGTATTTATTTCTTTGTATTTTACATGGAACAATGGCAGACTGGGATGCAAACTGGCCCAATATACGATTACATTGACATTAGAAGGATCATCACTACTAACACCGCCTAAGCCTAGAGTTTTCGCATGCTTAAAACCAGGTATTTTCGACTTAGAATGGCGCCCGCGCGGATTAATGAAAACTATATAACTTTGATGCTAATGGTCGAACTCGTTCATTTAATGAATATCATTTGCTAATGTTTCTTGTTTTTAGGATGTTTAACGAACTGTTTTCATGAATACAACGTTTTCAGAATGACAATAATGGAATACGAATCGATTTTATTAATTCTAATATAGTGAATTAGCGTTTGATTGTGTTTTGTTTCTGTTTTTTCCTAGAAGCAAGATATCAAATCGATAAAGCTGATGCTGATGGTAAAAGTGTGAATAAGTGATTTTTATTTGCCGAACTTGACTGTGCCAAAGAACTTCCCGGCTGCGATGGAAATGTTATGTGAATTTAAAATCAACGTTGCGATATATTTCATTCACTTTTTATTAACAATTGCTATATGACATTAAAGCAGCAGTCTAGAAATATGTTAATAAAAATAAAACTTTGCAGAAATCGTTTCTAATGGCCATCTAACCGGTCAAAATAAAAATAAAAACGCATTTAAATCTGTAAAATAATATCGTTTTGGTAACTTTTTATCGTAAAAATATCTATATGCGATAGCTGATGATGTCTCTGGAGTAAATCAGTATGTATGTAAGTGTATATGTCGTTCGTACCAAGCGTTTTCGAACATAGACATTATAAAATGCCTTTCGTAAACAGGAAACAGTTTTCAGTCGAATAAACGTCATTAACGTTCATTAGAACTAATGCCAATTAAGATGTATTGAATTATATTCTATGGACTGCGGCTTTAATTGTCCATGTTTGTTTATTGTTTTAGTTTGAAAGTGACACTCATGTCATTAGTTGGACAAAAATAAACGTAATTCTCGGATCCTGGTTATATCTTTGTTTTGTTTTGTTTTGTTTCCTTTTTTGTTGCTTCTGTTGTTGTTTTTATTTAATTAGACTGTCCTGTGATTTGGATTAAGAACTTCGGTAAAGTGGCGGTGATGTCAAAACCCGAAATTTAGGTATTATACCCAAAATACTAGGATCTTAAATTATTAATATTCATGTACAATAATTCAGAGCAACATACGGTTCCATACATCATTACAAAATTTCTAAGAACCGTTAACCAAAATAAATGACTGGCTTTTAAAGCAATAAATATTTGTCCGTGATTTTGTGCAGAATTTTCGTTAAAAAACATTCAAACATATGCTAAAATGAAATGTTTACCGACGAAAATGACATAGTCAAATTCGATGAAATAGTAATATTATTGATTTCAAACAAATGATTTCCGTACAGTTTATTAAATTCAAATAAATAAATAACATAGGACACAATTTTCATCGAACATCATAGGAATTATTCACAATTATTATTCATAATTTATAATAACATCCAAAAAGTCAACAAACATCCAAATATTTTAGCAAATGCTATTTATTTATTTATTTATTTATTTATTTATTATTTAATATTTTGCTAATGATAATAATAATAATATTATTATTATTATTATATTAGTTTTAAATTACCATTAATAATAATAATGATAATAATATATAATTTATATAATATTATTATCATTATCTTTTACATTAATATTTATTGCATCACAAGAAATATTACAGGCTCTTTACCGGTTATAATGTTGGTAAAAAAACTGCTTTTGGCATTGCGACATCGCACAAAAGTTATAAGCAATTTGTAATCACTTGTTTTCTAACATTTTTTTCGACTTTTGGGGACAAAAGACTGATTCTGTATTTTTAAATGTGTTTTCAATGTCAACTCTGTACTATTGTTATGTTTCATAGTATCCCAACGCCAAACGGGAAATCGATGGTTAACATTAACATATTTTAAGGTATATATGTCTGTAATATATTAAAATATGTGTGATGTATACCTTTAGTTCTATTGTTTTCTTAATTTTCTTTTCCAGATGTAAATCAATTATTGTGTTTTATATCAGAACAGAACAGAACAGAAATTTTATTACACATAAACTTTACAGTTTCTAGTGTTTAACAATAATACATTGTACATTATACATTATAGTAAGTGATAATTTATTTTAATATTTCTAAAACTGGATGAACTTGTCTAAATATAAATGAAACTTGCATTTTCACTCATAAGAATAGTACATCTATTTAAAATGGAACTGTTTTCGTGTGTGTCCATTTGAAGTAAACCACAATTATATAACTATAGCCACATGAATATAAAATTAATTAAGCAGTAGTGGTATAGAATATGTTTACAGATATACATCAATATGCACATATATGCAAACATCTGTTATTAATTGTTCATCATAATATTTTGGCGAATACTTAATGCCTCTGATATGTACTTGCTTAACCTAAACATTTCACTTTTATTCTGTGTATTTAGCAATTGCGTGAGTTTGAACATACTAGGCCTGATTCTATAATAATTTTAAATATATTTTTCTCTTATTTGAACGAATGTAGTACATTTCAACAAGAAGTGGAATTCATCTTCCACTTCATTATTTTGGCATAATTGACAAAGTCGCATGTTTCTATCTACCTGATCGTATCTATATATCACTTTAGGCCATACAAATTTGATTCTATGTTTAGCGTCCCCATGATTTTTCGAAACCTACCAAGCAGGACAAAACAAACAAATCGATAAAAAAGAAATTTCTTTCACAACTTATGCATGGCAGTGGTACAAGCTAAAGCGAATGTTTACATGCAAAATTATTATATATCATCTTCATATTGGGAACCTACTTTAACACAGCATTTTAACAGTGTAACTTGACTAGTTGCACACTATTTTAAAAAATATTGGTAATAACACCAGCACGTTTTTTCCCCACATTTTTCCAAATTTTATATACGCTTTCCAACTCCATTTTGTACATTGTCAAAATGTTGTTTTTCTTTCGTTCAAGCATCCGAAAACAACGATTTGGAGTTCTGATGCGTATGAATTAAACTACGAGGGCGTTAGCCCGAATGTTTTAAAAGCCACGCATCAGAACGACAAAGAGTTGTTTATGTGCCGATAAACAAAAATAACGCAAAAATTCTATCATGATTAGGCAAATATTTTTGCAATTGTAATGAGAACTACATTTTACTACGCTGCGCTCAGCATCGGGACTCCTATTTGCGTTGTTTATTGGGTAGTTAAACAATGATTTATTTTTTCTACAGAAAAATACGCGACTATCATGTTAGAATAATAAATCTAGTTAATTTTATGAGAAGCATCAAACAGTGTAATAAAACAAATATTAAACAAAATAAGTTACATGCTTTGCATAAAACACTTCGTCGTTGACAAATCTAGATTATTTTGTGGCAAGTTTCTTATCGAAACATGTTGTTTGAGAATAAATGACGCAAATTGAAAATGGGAATAATGTACGTATTTAGTGACCCGTAAAATAATTATACACTTTGATATTTAATAATAAAACAAATATTAAACATATTCATCTATTACATGCTTTAAGTTAAACAATATTTTTGTTGACAAATTAAATGTATTATATGGCAAGGATCTTATCTAAACACGCACGTTGATTGTGGTTAAAGAAGCCAAACTACCGGACTGGGGCTCGAATGATGACCTTAATTCCCTAAGAAGGGGACGCGGTAATTGCAATTAGGTAGTCGATTTTGATGAAACTGTGTAAATATTCTGACATTCAGTCCCCGGTCGAATATTTGCGTTTCAAATAAAAACAAGATTCTGCTTATCTTAATTATTTTTAACGCCACTTAGCATTACTTTTTAAATGCCTTTGTGAATAAACAAAATGTATGGCAATAGTACTAACGTTTCGCCGGCTAGATTAAACATCTGAGTGAGTTAATTAAAAATATGAACTAAATAATTCTGACTCACGTGTTTACCGTCTGGGATTTTTAGGTTGGAATGACCGCAGACCACAATTTCGACTGTCCGAATTGCGGTTTGAACGGAGCGGAAAACATAATTGCACCGTCTGGTCTCAGTCAAATGATTCACCTGGGAACGGCATTTTTGTCTGGACATGATTTTATCAAAAAGAACACATTCTAATTTTAACTGTAAAATATTGGGTCCGTGTAATAACGAGACTGGTGGATATTTTCTTCGAAAACAACTGACAAATGACATAAACAGAGCAACAGAGCAACAGCAACAAAAAACAAGAAGAAGAAGAACAAGAAGAAGAAAAAGAATATGATGATGATGAATTTGATGATGATGATAATAATAATAATAATTATAATTATTATTATTATTATTATATTTTATAGAAACTTTTCTTAACTTCATATATATGTACATATTCTCATAAAAATGTTTACTATACACGAATTATGGTTGGTTTATATTAATGTAAGCAAATATATGTTGGGCTTTCAATCATTTCTCTTCTGCAAATCAAACTTTCAATACAGTTTTTGACATTTCGCAAAAACGAGAAGTATCAACACCTGCCGATATGCCCTACAAAGTGATGTGTAAATCATACCGGTTCTATTCTACGCGGTTTAATTGTAAGCAACTCGTTTGATGTTTGTACCGCAACTTTAGAAAACTATAATTTATTTCTGTCTTTGATAAAGATTCCTATATATCCAAGAGCCGGTTTCAGAAACCAAAGAATCTACGCGGGCCGTAGGTTTGTTTTTATTCGCGCAATACTATTTTACTCACTGGAAAAAAAACATGTTTTGCGTCACATAACGTGCAAAATGAAAGCAGTTTGGGCTCAAATGAATAAAGTCTCCTAATTACCAAACAACTGATTTAATTTGTAAACATCGTTTGGTTAAAAAACAAATTTCACGAAAATAAATTGTTGCAAATATTAGAGGGTTTACGGTAATGTAATATAGTACATAGTTTATTACACAGATGGATAATTCTTTGTTTTGGCTGCTTCCTGAATAACGTCGGTATGTTCGCTCCGACTCCCACAATGCATTGTGGCGTGGGGTGTCGAATCTTGAAGATCATTTTTCATTTTTGTGCAACGTAATAGTTCGTAAAATTGTTTTATTTTATGGAAAACGGACTTTTCTAGGAGGGCACGTACATTTGAGCGAGAACCTAGGCGATGTTTCGCTTAGTTCTTTTTGGTATAAGGCAATTAAGAGACATCAAAACATATGTGGCTTTTCACGGGGAAACCGGGCTTAATGCATATGTGTATTTAGTGCCGTGCACAGGCTAATCCAGGACGACACTTTCCGCTGTTATGTTTTTTTTTTCTAAATGTAAATCCACTGCAGGCGGAAAGTGCCGTCCTGGATTAGCCTGTGCGGACTGCACAGGCTGATCCGGGACGACACTACGCAAATGCATTAAGCCGGTTTTCCCACGATACGCCTCAATTATATACTATAATTATATATAATACAGGTTTTAGCCTATTCAGAATATGGAAATACGCGTGACTGGGTATGCACTAGGTCTGCAACAGTATAGGAAAACCGTCTTGTAATACATTGCTTTGATGAAAACTTCTTTTGCAATACATGGTAAGACATTATTAATAATTATGGAGAAAAGCATAAAAACTGAGGAAAATAAAAGTAACACAAATAAGTTATTTCATGTTTTGAAGTAAAATAAGTCGATTTCTAATTTAATCTGTATCGCATCCTCACCAAACCATTGGGAAGTCAACACCCGAGCATGATTAAACCATCCATCTGGGCGCAACACAAAATAATGCGTCGAATATTACGAGCTTACCCTACTTGTATGTACGTCCACAAATATATGCCTGGATTCAATATGCCTGCATTCAATATGCCTGGATTCAATATGCCTGCATTCAATATGACTGGATTCAATATGCCTGGATTCAATATGCCTGGATTCAATATGCCTGCATTCAATATGCCTGGATTCAATATGCCTGGATTCAATATGCCTGCATTCAATATGCCTGCATTCAATATGCCTGGATTCAATATACCTGCATTCAATATGCCTGGATTCAATATGTCTGCATTCAATATGCCTGGATTCAATATGCCTGGATTCAATATGCCTGCATTCAATATGCCTGAATTCAATATGCCTGGATTCAATATGCCTGCATTCAGGAACGGTACTGCAAATACCGACCGCATATATGTAGCTATGCAGGTCACAATGGCAATCTGAAAGGAAATAGTATATGGCAACGTTGTTTAAAACAAAATATCACAGTCAAAACGCGATACTACGAATAGGCACGGAACACAGGGATTTGTTCGTAGTATCGCATCTCGGCCATTTAAAGCCAAAAATCCCTATCAGCATATGTGCAAAGAAGTCTGATAGGCCCATTTGGCTTTCAAGGAATGATTCTTTAGTACAGTACTCACATTATTTTTGCGGTATGTCGTAATTACATACTTGCATTTGACAATACACTTGTTTATGAATTGTACTTGAGATATCACACGTATGCCTTGCTATTGTTTGCGCATACTTCAAATACTTAGCTATACTCAGACGCTCGATGTTAGAATACAATATGAAACCCCATGAAAATCGAAAGGTACAAGTGCACGTAGCTATGATTTGTATCGAACTGGAGTTAGATATCTCACTAGCGTCTTTGAGCCATTCATAAATTGCTGGAGAGTGAGTCACCGACTTCATTGTCCCTGCTTCATTCTTCAGAAAAATAAATGACCAGTTCTTACGGAGCACTATGAAAACCCGGTCGCGCCAAATCTCGAACCATATCGTGAGAAGTTGACGAGAGAATGCGATAACTAATGATATGGTCGTAATGACAAAGTAATCAGACAAAAACAGCGAGTGGGGATTATCAATAGTTGAGATTTAAATGTCTAAGGGAGATTACGAAGAGACACATAGGTCGTGCTCGAGCCGTTGAAAAAAATAACATCATAGAGACTCATTTTAGGCCGTGCTGGACCAACGTGCATTGGTTCCAGTGTTTTCACAAATTATGTCGTAAATTTGTATAAGCTTTGTGGCAACTACTCTAGAAATACATTTTATAGATTATTCATTTTATGTTTGTCCACAAAACTTCAACGCAATTACTGTGACATGTTAACAATACGTGTACTTGTTTTTGGCCTTGTGCGTTCAGGCTCCGAAATTTGGGGCTCGACATGTTTCGATACAAGGATGCTGACAAATCTTCACGCTTAACATGCCAGGAACCCAAATGCCAATCATCATCATCATCACCATCATCATCTTCTTTCATCATCATCCATCATGATAATTGTCATCATCATGGCGCGATAATCCTCATAATAATTTCCGACATCGTCATCACAATTGTTTTCATAACAGTCATATTCATCATCATCAACATCATCAACGCAACCAGCATAACTGCCATCATTATCATCGGCGACACAATCATCATCATCGTTGCCGTCGTCGTCTTCATTATTGTCTTCCGGTGGCCCTGATCCCCAATCCAGAATAGTTGAGCCACGTACAATACCCGTAACCTATTCTACTATCAGATCATTGGCGCGGCCTTACTACATCAAACAGTCCGTGTAAACGATACCCGATAAATAACCCAGATCTGATTGAAATTGCGCACATCAACAAAAAGTTCAAATCTTAATTAAACACAAGAATATTTACGAATGAATTAATTCTATTCTGTGTTCTTCGCATGCAGGGGTTATTTGTAAAATTCCCCAAACTCTATGTAATTAGGAGCCGAGCTGTTACGCCAAAATTCTGGTCTGACGAATTGTAAACAGATCGGGAGCTATTGTGCTAATTATCAAGTTGAATCTATCAAAACACGTAGTTTTAAAATAAATAGTTTTATACTTGAAGCGTCGACAATTACGCTGCACATTTTAGACTCAAGAAAAAATACTTGTGCGTTCGCAAATATGCCGAGTACCGTTGTTGGTTATGTCATAAATAAAATTTAATTTAATAATTCTGCATACATTATCCTCAAGTGTGCATAGGTACCCAGTAAGATTAAAATGAACAGCATACGTAGAATATAACTGTCAAGGATTTTCGTTATTCTTACGTATTAGTCTACGAATGGGTTGGTGAATACAGGCTCAGTGGTCGTATTCCAGAAACATCTGAAGTGAAATCTTATCCCTAGCCGTAAAATCATCTTTTTTTTAAACATTTTATTCCATGTATACATGAAATTCTGCTAAATGTTCACTAATTATCAACTTATTATTAACTACTATTTACATAACTGTAATTGGATTCATTAATTTATATCTAGTTTTAAAAATATTAACTTACAAAAATTGGAACTTAAGTGAAAATATTTTAAGATAAACTTAGGATGTTTCTGGAATAGAAGAACTTTATTTCGAACAGTAAGCATAAGCTCATGAGTTCAAACAATCATAATACATAAATAAATATACAAACAATCGTCATGTTCCATGTGATGTAACAAAGCAGGTAGTAATATAGTTAAATTATACAAATAGTTGACAGATCAAAATAATTGGGAGAAAAGTAAGTTACAGTAATAATGTAGAGCATACGTACATGTTGTATATTAAAATGTTGAGTCATGTAGTTGAAAGGCTTTATAAATAAAAGTCGCAAGTTTTACTGATAAACGTTCATTTTCGGTGTTTAAAAGTTCAATAAATTTAGGGATGTTTGGTCGTTTCCAAAAATATTTATTTAGATATACTTTTCTTTCATTGTAATAAAGTGGACATTCAAGCATAAAATGAAACTCATCTTCTATTGTATTACATAATTGGCATTTTCTGTCTGCTCTAGGTATTTTATGTGGTTTGTTCCATCTACCTCGTTCAATTGCTAATCTGTGCGATGAGACACGTAAGCGGCATAATGCCGCGGAATATGACCCCAGGTTTAGAAACGGTTAGGAAACTCTGCTACCCGGGCCCGTATGCACCAATCAATTCTTAGACTTAAAGGGGCGTTATACGATTTCAATACCAACATTTCAGTTTTTCGTATTTTGAACAACACAAATGAGAGGACGAATATGATCGAGGAAAGTTAAAATAAAATAACGACAAATTTATTCCTAGCGCCACGTCGATACCGACACGTTTAATCGTATTTGTGGCAGAAACAAAAAAACGTGTCCATGTGTCGTATGAACACATCGGCACAGAACTTAAGTCAACACGCAACAAATATTGGGAATTTCCCAATAATGTACATGTCTAATGTACATGAATGAGTTTTCGACTGGAAGACGAAAAGTATTGTACCGGTGTAAAGCTCTAATTTCAAGGATTTTCGAATATCAGTTCTTCTGAACTTTTATTTTGGTTTGTTATTCATCAACGTTTTGTCGGTTTAATTTTACTTCCATATGTTTATATAAAAAATTGATCAAATCATACATACCCTCTTTAAGAATAAAGAACAACATTAACATTATTAAAAATACTTCAGAGTTCGCATCTATGATATGCACCAATGATGCTTATATCATTAAAAAAAATCATTATAATTTAAATAGGCACGTATCATCTTCTGGTGCTTTTCAAAATGTAAAAACAAAAGTAATTGTATAAATTATATTGATACTGTCTTCAGGCCTTTTCCAGGGCCACAAGTAACTCCTAATGTACTATTTTAATCGACGTTAGTCCTATATACTAGTTAGTGTATTTTACTTGGTTAGATTTCTTTAAAGGGGATATATACGATTTCAATATCAACATTTCATTTTTTTCATATTTTGAACAACACAAATGACAGGACGAATATGATCGAGAAAAAGTAAAATAAAATGAAAATAAACAGTTATATGTGCCATATGTCATTAAATGAACTTCTTCATAACGACAAATTTATTCCTAGCGCCATGCCGAAACCGACACGTTTAATCATATTTGTGGCAGAAAAAAAACAACGTGTCCATGTGTCGTATGAACATATCTGCACCGAACTTAAGTCAACACGCAACAAATAGTGGGGATTTCCCAAAATTGTACATGTCTAATGTACATAAATTAGTTTTCAACTGGAAGACAAAAAGTATTTTAGAGGTGTAAAGCTCTAATTTCGATGATTTTCGAATATCAGTTCTTCTGAACTTTTATTCTAGTTTGTTATTCATCAACGTTTTATCGGTTTAATTTTACTTGCATATGTTTCTATAAAAATTTGATGAGATCGTACATACTCTCTTTAAGAAAGAATAATATGTCTTCTGATTCAGCATTTAGTATGATAACAGGTCTTTAGAAATTTTTAATCAAAAATATTACATGTAATGTGATATTTGCACTGTGATTGATATTAAATCAAATGTGTATACCATCAGCATCGTTTGGGTGCTCTACAGATCATCAAGCATATTTAGTTATTATTCTTAAAGCTTTTTATAAATAGACGAGACGTAGTTGATACTTGTTTTTTGTTTCATTTCATCGTGCCTCAGAAAGTTGCAATTCTGCTACTCTGGTTTGTATCCAGCCATTGAGTAATTAAATGGTAATTAAATTGAATAGTATTCTCTTTTATCGCTGTTTAATTTGAATTGAGATGCTATACGGTTAATTTTTATTTACACTTACATGTTTTGTGAATAATTCTGGGCAAAGTGTGAGGTTCGTGTGCACGTCAACCGGTTTAAACCCCCAATGCTTTGCATTGACCGTTCCAAGACGGTGACTCCAGTTTTATTCATGTGTGTTTTGTGTTTGTTATGTGTTTTTTGTGATGTGCTGTTTAATGTTTTGGCAATTGGTCACTTGCCATAAATAAACGACCTCCCTCGGGCTGCTTATAAGAGTTCTCTCCTGCTGTCGCAACTGGAGTTTCGCTTTGTTTATATTCAATAGTGTGTGTACATGCGTATCGCGTGCTTAAGAATGATATTTAAAATAGGAATAATTTGGATTGCTTTTTCGCAAGAATGGCATACATACCAACCGATTGATTTCATTGTCTTTACACACATTATTTTAATCTTATTTTTCTTATCGTAGGTCACGTGATAATAATCTACGAGAGGTGATCCCAGTGGCACACCAGTGCAAGCAAACAACCCCCTCTATTGGCGGCCCTTATCTAGGGGGAGGGACCAAGGCCCCTTGTCCCTATTTACAACGGCATCTTATCTGGCTTGCTCGCCATTCCTAATTGCATAGAAATCCACTGGTAAATATGCAGCTGGTTGTGTGTTTACCTTGATGTCCAAATTGCGAATGCTCCTTTCGACATCCATATTCTTCTGTTCTAAATATAGGATCTCGTTGTAAAAAGCGCCATATTTGGAATGCGCCTTATTTTAAGCATCAAATTCTCGTACCGTATCCAGTATCAGAACAAATACGCATGCTGTGTTTTTTTTGTTTCTGGTTAGCTTTGTGGGCTTTGCTATGAAGTAAACATTTAATCGTTTAAGATCTTAGAAGAACTTGCTAAGTCGTAGTACCGTAGAATCTAGATCACACAGACAATTATTTATGAATATCGAAAAACATTGCATTCGCAATAATCCATATACATTTTGTGTTATAATACTGACATTTAAGAAAAAAAAATCTATGCAGCTCATCATTTTGATGACCGCATTTTTCCAAGAAATTATTGCGTTTTTTTCCAGACAGTATTCAAATTTACTAATGGTATGCAGTATGATAGTTGCGCTTAAACCCAAATGGCACAATTACGAATGTTTCGCATATTTTTAATGAACATAATAGCATTCATGTTACTTTACAACCGTCGCTATTATTTGTCTTTGTTAGTTATAAATCTTCTAGATATTAGTGAAGGTATGTTGTTATTTACATTAATTATACAAATGAGAGAGATGACGGTTTTGTTTCTACCAGATGTAAATGAGTTACTGACAATAAAATTTAATGTATCTTAATATTATTTGTTTATTAATCCTTTGCGTTTTATTGTTGCTGTATATAAGGATTTATATTATCTTATAATCGTTTAAAATACATTAAATTCAGCTTTGCTATTTGACATTGGGCGTTCATGCTCTAGTCCTCAAAGAAAAATATATGAGTCGTGTCGTGGGAAACCCGGGCTTAATGCATGTGCGTAAAGTGTCGTCCCGTATTAGTCTGTGCGGACTTTCCGCTTTTATGGTATTTTCTGTTTTAAGGCAGTCTCTTCTAAACATAAATCCACTGTCCCGGATTAGCCTGTGCGGACTGCACAGGCTAATCCGGGACGACACTTTACGCACATGCATTAAGCCCGGGTTTCCCACGACACGCCTCAGTTGAAGCTAGAAAGCACTCGGAGACTGCAGACCTCCGCCAATGCAGCTCAGCCCCATGTGTTGTGCAGCTTATGAGCTATAATGTGGCAATTTGCCCTATCTCCCAATGAAAAGAATGGCTTAAAGATCATGGATACCAACGATAATCCCCATCACCAAAGTCTAATCAATTGTTTTATTGACCAATTACTAACCTTGCCAGACAAATTCATCAAAAACCGTTCATAACATTTAGCGTTACGTTGCGAACAAACAAACCTACGCCGGCAAAAACATAACCTACTTGGGGGAGGTAACAGAATATAATTTTATTAGATGAGGTAAAAATGAAATCAAAGGAATACGTTCTAATAAACACGCATGCAGCACCTTTATCCTCATTAGCACGCAAATGGGTTCACGCATTTTGGACAGTCAGTGCTAACGGTTCGACTACTTTTTAAACCTCAACTTTTGGCGTTTGCCTGTTGCTTTTTTCTGGTACTAATGACATGATACTTTGAAAATTCCACCCATAGTGTAAGGCAAAGAACGTGTGACAGTTCATCAATTTGGTAAGTATGTACCGGTTAACATTTAACACAAAACAAAACTCGCCATATTCAAAGAAAGGGAAAAACGCCTAAGCAAACGTCACATTGCCGAAAAAAGATGACTTGAAATAAAACACACAACAAAGCTCACTGGGGATTCTTAAACAAAACTAAACAAAAACGTGACAATTACTAATCGATTGCAAATCAAGGGTATGCAACATAATTGCAATCCAAAGCTATCAGCTGAAGTGCCCTATGAACCAGTATTTCGTAAATCAAGGCGTGATTCATTGAAAAGCAAATAACAAACGTTACTTCAGAGTTATCTACCGCTGATAACAGTGCAAGATAACCTCCAACACAGCTTCTTAACCTTTTTGACCAGGTGGTTGATTTTGTTCCCCAGCTCAGAGTGCGTCCCAAATAGCTATATCATTTGAACTATTTCAAGTCCATATGTGGAATTCGCTATTGAGGGCGACATTTTGTGATTTATCAGGAACCTCGCTTAATTTATTTTTAAAATTCGATTATGCTTGAAAACTGTTTTGGTGATTTGGTCGTAAATAAGCGCCCAGTGATACGAATTTTGACTGGTTGCTCCTTTCGTGACAGCGTCTATTGTGCGCACGCCAGCACTGCATGGTTTCGTTAAGGGTAACCAGTCGCGTTTGAAGTGAGTCAATCGAATTGTATTTATAAAATTTGTTGAAAGTGCTATTGTGGACAAGAGAAATGGATGAAAATGTGAATGGTTGTCTACCTAACATCTGTCGATGTGACTGCACAAGAGATCGATCAATGGTCTTTTCTAAAGTTTCGCAAACCGTGTTTAAATCATTGGTTGTCTTCATCGGGTACCAATGTGCTTAGTCATACTATTACTTATAGTTTAATATAATTTATTGGCCCTATTTTAAGACACATTACATAGCCTGGGGAAATTCGGTCACTCATCAGCACTTAGTTTTGTACTACGTTCATAAAAAGTACTGAAAATAACACGTGTATAACTAATAAACGAACATATTTTAATTTTTTATATCAAACTTAATATATTTTTTTTATAAACTGCATGATTTAAGTTTATTTTTATAGCGTTGTAATTTATTAAATAATGTATAATCCAATTTGAAAATACAATAATAAGTAAAATAATAATAATATTATTATTAATTAATTTATTTATTATTAATATTATTATTGTTACAGAGTATTGTAAAAGAAAATAAAAAAAATGCAAGTCATACGCAATAATTGCTTGTTATTGTGATAAATACACCCCCTATTGAATTGCCAGGATAAACAGAAAAAGTCGGCAGACAAGTTGCGATATCAACTGTGATTTATTATTTTATTAAATTGGTGTGAACGAAATCTAAAACCCATAGCTCGACATCTTTATTTCAAGCGAGTAATACCAGTTAAACCAAGTTAAGTGATTTGGAAAACTAGCGTCTTAATTTGAATGAAAAACTCACAAGCAACCATTCAGGTTGTCACTCTTGTACAATCGTACATCCTTTTCATAAATGTGTCAATTACCAAATAAATTAGCGTCATTTCGCGTATTTTATTGAAGCTTTGTGTATTATAATCTTGTCAAACTACGTCTTAGGGGCACATGAAAACATATAGATACATTTCAGGTGTATATACCCTTTCAGATTTAACCTTTGATTCCCCAAATCTTGGAAAAGCCCCCAATATCCATTCCGCTCAATTTTGTCTGAATACCCTCATATTTATCATTCACTATGGCACTATATCGTCAGTGTAAACATTAAAACTATTATTGATGAAAATTTAAGTAGAAATAAACTCTAATCTCCAAAAAGTCGAGTCTTTATTTTGTCAAATTTCGAATACGCGTTTTGTTAATTGTGTTTGCTTTCCAATGTCATGTTAAATATGAAAATGTATTCGTAAATAATTACGGATGTCAAAACTAACTTAAGAATGTTTGCTTTCGCACATGGTTTGTATCAATGATAACGTTGGAACAAAATAAACACAATTTAGCGAGTAGTTACTACTCCTGCTAAAGTTAATATTAATATTCTTCTATTCAACTGCTACAATCTCTATACTTCGAAAGTATTATAAAACATGATAATAAAATGTATGGTATATTTGCACAATCAGCAAATCAGCTTTGAAAGTACAATTGGTGATGCAGAATTAGAATTTGAAATACATGAAAAGCAAAAGGTAGATATATGGTGTGATATAAAATAACACAAATTAGTTGAATATAATATAATGCGTGTATAACTATATTACATGAAATAACTTTACGACTTTTTTAAATGAGTTTAAAATAATTATAATTTTAATTGCAAAATATGTGTCCAAGCCGCATTTCAAAGGTTTATTTCAAAGGTCCCATTCAAAAATAAAAGAAAAACATAACAATATGAGCAGTATTTACAACAGGCGTTTGAAATCATAAGAACCGGATTAATAACGTGGATTATTACGAGTCCAATTCAAACATCTATTGCCACACGTTTAAATACGAACCAACGTCGAATGCCAGTTAAAGAATTAGTTCATCGTCTGCAGTTCATCGATTTTAATACTCCTTGATTTGATGTCTGTGATTATATCACTTGACACTTGATATGAAAGCTAATCACGGCGATTGACAATTGTGGGTCTTAATTGCAATTACATCGCGACACCTCTGCAAACATATGCCCCCTCTCCTCCTTGGTGTACTAATCTGATGATAACCCTGACAAAAACAAATAATATGTACAACATTTGGTCAAGTTTATTTTTTATTTCAGATCGTTTTCTAAAGCAAGAAATGGGAAAGAATTCATACAAGTTTGAAGTAACTCGTTTTCTTATCCATTATTGAATGTATTATATTTCTTTGTCATGCCAAATCGTCTTAACCAATACTGTTTAAACTAAAGCGAGATATTAAGATGTTACCAAAATGATGTTAAAGAATTTGTTTTTATTAACACACGTAATACAATATAGTTTACAATAACAGTTCACACACTACATGTACATATCAACAAGACACAAGATGTGAAATCGCTTATGTGGTTTTGTGGCATATTGTTTTATATATGCATGATCATTTAGTTTTGAAAACAAGGTTCAGACCACTGGAAATCGTATAATAAATATAAATATGGCGTTACAGATATGTGTTATGGTGGTATTATTGGCACGGGTTTTGCAACTGAACAAGTGTGCAACGAGGTGAATGAACTGTTCAATGCTGAGAACCTGTTTCAAGCTAAGGAGTACGACTAAAGAACGTAATGTTCACAAATTTTCACTGATATGCACAGATTATGCATTGCGGTGTACATTGCAAAGATTGCAAATCATTTTTGGGTGTTATACAACGCTCTCGCCGTCTTAAGTTTTGACTATTTAATTACAACAGCCAAAGCTGCAATGTCAAACCCCAATTTCTGGTCTTCCTCTGTGAAACATGAAAGATACGGATGTACTCCAGTTAAGCCCTTCGCGTGGAAATTTGGGCTTTTCGTGTAAACAACATACCTCTGTGTGTAGAGTTATCGGCCGCGCGGTCGCTTGTTTGCCCGGAGAATTGGAGATTCGTGTAATTAAGAGATAAGAAAAATACTCGAAAAGTAATGCAGAAACTTGATAGATATTGATATATTTTCTAACTTCTAGCAATATTTTAATGCTATTTGGATAACCTCGTCTTTGCTGCGAATGTGTGTTTTTGTCAAATCATCTGTAACTACAAAGTAATCGACAAGAACTGTTTCCACGATGAAGATTTTATTAAATCAGTTTAGAGCAAGAATTGGAGTTGTACAGAAATGTATCTATAAGCTTGAATACACAATGTCATAATTGAACTAACGTCATTTTCTATTTGTATAGTACATCTAATTATTTTAACTGTGCTCATGTAGACATTATGCATAGATTTAAAATTCTCTAGCTTTATTCTGCCGTCTACAATTTTATTCTAGATATGTTTGTTTTCATTGTTGTTCCAGTAACCAGCTTGTTTCCAGTCGTAAAACTTATACTACATTTCTAAATATATTCGAATTGCTGCGTTAGAATGTACATTATATGATAATGTTATGGTAATCAATGTCAAACAGATACCGGAATCATCGTATACATAACAGGCTGTACGTTTCTATTATTATTTCGCTTACTGTTATTAAAATACTTCTGGGCCCAGTTGCTTAAACAACTTTAACGGTCAATTAATCTAACAGACTGTTTTAAATAAAGATTTAAATATGACAAATACTACAAGCAACTTTTTATCAAAGATTTTGTACATTATTGAGCATAACATTGTGTATAGAATAAACTCGCAGTTTAAAATTGTAACGTTTTATTAACATAAATAAATCAATCCATAATTTAACGACTGTTAACTTAACTGACCGTTAAAGTTTTGAGCAACTCGATCCTGGTATTTTTCGGAGAAACTATGTTGCTTGAATTCTGACGATTTGTATTACAACCTACACTATATATATGTACAATGCTAATTATAGCAAAATAAATATGTATGTATTTTATTTAATATTTTACTCGCCACTTCTAACATATTTACTAAAAAAAACTTCGGGGAAACATTGTTGCTTTTTCTTGGTTACCCAAGGCTGTCGTCGTGGACAGAAATATTCGATTTTAAAATGACCGTGAATCTGTGACATTGGGGAATGCGTACAGGTCGCTGTGCAGTCATTTGCGCTGCAACAATGATACGCAAGATGAAGGGCGATAATTGTAGAATATGTCAAATACGGCCAAGATTTAATACCGTATCTTGATATCTTTATCTCTAAATCAATAAAATTTAGGGCAGGAAATTTGAAACTTCAAAATCTGTCAAATGTGGTATTATTAATAAATCTTTGTGTGAGCCATGTTATAGTAACACAGCCATCTTGTTTGCAGGCAGCGATATTGGCGGTGTTTGTTCAAGAATGTATCTTATGCGCTAGTGGTATGATGTCTCCCTGGCTTAACCCGTCATGACAATGTAAAGCCGCTCGCCCATACGCAGTCTTCAGCTTAAAAACAAGCTTATCAATTTTGAAATCATTTGCATTGTTTCGCGTGATTGAGATTTTATGCACTTAGCGTCCAGTCATATTCAGTAGATAGATATGTATATGGTATCACAGAATTCGGAGATGTCAATAAAAAACATTTGGTATAGTTTGCCAATGGTTTGTTTCTTATTGGCTGATTGTTCTGTTTTTGTTGGCATTACCGTATTTATACAATAAATTTAAATTACACCATACATTTTGTCCTAATCGTAATAAGTGTTTAGATACATTCATATTTCAGAACGACCTTAAATTGTTGAGTCAATGTTTTGCTTTTTTAATTTATTTCCAAAGCCCCACGGATAACCATCTTGTCTTTTTCGACATAATTGAATAGTTATCAGTTTTGGCAAATACTGTAATTGGTTCTGCATAATTCCAATTATCTCCTCGATGAGAGTAAATAAATTTCAAAATTAGAAAATATAACTCCTGTACAAACAATAACTTACCGCCGAGAAAAGAAAGTAAACCATAAAACACGTTGTGACATTTTTACAACCGAAAGTGCCCGGCGAAATAAACGAAATCTGTTTAAAACACAATTTATCATGGCGCCTATGTTTATTTAGATGAATTTCTTGCCACTGAAATTGATAAATCGCCGAAATTGCCCTCGAAATTCGAAGCTGCCTAAAGCCGGGAGGATATGATGGCTCTGCAGGGATCAACGGTTCAATCCCCAGTGTAGCATTTGCCGCGGAACAGCGCTCATAGATTACTGGCCCACATTGTTCGCGACCATTTTATCAATACCTTCGTCAATGTAGGTAAGACATGGCAACATTAATTACTCCACAATTGACACGTTTCTGCTAAGACATAGAGCGAGGTTGCCTCATTTATTTATAAAATGAAATACCCGGTCCCATGCCCTAAGCACGTATGTGACCCAGGGGAAGCAACCGTGCTTATCATAGTACATCAACACTCACTCTTTTCTTTTTAGACTGAATTTGAAGTTTTACTTTTGCACCGTTGTTATTTTCAACAAACAAAAAAGAAAAGATAGCTTATCATGTTGTGTTGTTTCAGCGTGTCACTCGATCAGACTATGCTGCTGTGAAGAATCTGACTAGTTTCATAAAAGAGGATAACCAGTAGTCGAACAGAGCATTTCTTCAGACGTCATTGTCAGCATTAAAGATGATTTTCACACATCCAGCGTCGTCAATATGTCATTAAACTATATGTATTGTTTATTTATTTCTTGTCAGGATCCGACTACGGTTGGTTTATAAAGATGCTCTATCAAATCGAGCATTTATTGAGACGACTTACTAGATGTATTAATTATGGTTTTCAAACATCCAAAATCGATAATATATCATTGAATTATGTGTACGGTTTCGAAGAACTCATGCGACTGACGTGTCACATTATTTGACCCGGTGTTGATTTTCATAGGCCTTATTTCAAAGGTGTTATATAACAATAAGAACAAAGCTTCAAATATTACATTTATGGGAAAGGTTGACAAAAATATTGAAATTAATACGGAACAATAATACATATTTGTTTGGCTTATGTCAACGAATCTACACAAAGGATTAAGAAAACATGCTCAACAAACCGTTAAACATTTGTCAATAAGCAAATCGGCGTTAAGGCATGTAGTGGTTGCACAGCGGTTCTAAGCCAAACGATGATCTCCGTCACATTAAGGGATATTCTTTAATCCATATATGTTTAACGGCTTTTTCGATGCATATTTAACTGGCGCGAATAGCGGACATCTGGAGTGTAAACCCGTATTAACATTGTTATCCACAAAACATTTGGCTCGACATTGCGTAAGGGTAAGCCCGCTGACTTACCTTAAATCCAGGAAAAGTCTTAACTATATCACTGTACATTATTTATAAAATCTCAGAGATAACGTCGGGATTTTGTGAAACATCAATCGTTCTTGTCTGACCACTGTTCGACTTACAAAGCCCGAAAATCCCTCTGGGGATCACGTGGTCTCATAAATTGGACACATTGCTGGGTCGTTATGGCTATCCACCTTTGACCAAACTATTGGCGGTCTAGCATTTTGGGAATTTTGGTGATTTTGACACATTTGTACAACAATCCAAACTTTACTAATCAATAGTGACAGATAGTAGGGATTATATAGGTTATATAGATTATATAGGTTATAGGTGCTGCTGACCAATGCATTACAATGGGAATGTGAGGACAGGTTATCGGTGCTGCTGACCAATGCACTACAATGGAACAGTGAGGACAGGTTTTAAATAATAATGGATGCGATATCTATTTGAAATGAATGTACACAATTCTAGAACTTTGGTGGATGTAAAATTATATACACTGCTTTGTTACGATCATGATCGCTGTAGTACCTGTGTGCCTTTGTTTATAATCTCAGCTTATGTGTCCGAGGTCATGCAGATATGATTTTACATTCGAAACCAATCGAACCATACGGACATTTCCATGAAACATAACGACATATCCATGCACGATACGGATATACGTGTTCCAAGACCTTTGACTTTTGGTAAATATTATTATTACACATTCGGAACAATTCTGACAATTTCATAAAGGACAAGGGGCATCCGGGCTGACGAAATTTTGCGTGCAATTTAGTGGCGCGTGAAACAGGTTACAATGCCTGCAAAATCACCGTCCTGAACTGTATTTTAACAAAGGTTGACTTAAAGAGCGGAAACGACTAAAATTGAAAATGTTAGATAATTTAGATAATACGCAGGTTCTGTGGTAATTTGGTTGAATCTCGAACTTGGCTGAGATATTATGCACACACACATACATTAGCAAACCAATATACCCTGCCATTTTCGATGAGGGACATAAAATAATTAGTTGCAGTGTATCATATGCCTCATTACGCCAACAAAAATCAGTTTTTTACACAACTTTGTGAAGTCGAACCTTAGGTCTGACATCCAATGTGCGGTAACGACCCAACTGTGTTGGTTCGACCCAAAATAATTTTGGATCCAAATGGGTGGCTTCACAAAACTTGCATATCAAATCGTTATTGGATTTAATGTACAATGGGGGCGATGGCCATAGTTAAGAAATCCTCGATGCACTGGAGAAAAGGTTAAAGACACGTAAGTGGAGCGCTACATTACGGCCACAAAACACGCTTTGTATTCGTCGTTGTCAATCGACATTTTATCTTGGCAAAAATAGTGAATAAATCGAATGCATTTTTACACGGACGTAAATCCCAATGAAATCCAAAGTGTTTCTTTCTAATTAATCTCAATGAAATGACATCTTTTAAAATTCATTTACTCAGTCTTTTATCAATTAAAGAACGTAGCAAAACATCGATTTGTAATTTGTCATTATGAAAATATAGGAATAGATTAGAGGAACGGCCGATTTGTTGAATCCAAGCAGAATAGCATTTGTTCTCTTTTGTGAAGTGAACCCAAAAGTGATGTCATAGAATTTATATTAAATCCTATATACAACTGAATCATCGTAGTGTAGCCTATCTACTGATAGCGCGTGCTCCGATATAGTCACCCGGATAAAACGTGTTTTCTATTGCAATGCCGTGTACGTGTTTGTAAAACGCAGGTGCAACTTCTCAAAACGGCTTTAGAAGGAAATACAATTGTAAGCTAAAATAACTTGACTTTTTACTCATATTTAATTTAAATTAAAAATGCTCTGCTGATCTAAATACTGGATGTCCCATAAGCAAATGGGAGAAGATAAAAGATAGGGTACGACTTGTTTGTGCACGAAATCATTAACGAAGTCAACTGCTTATTATAATTATGACCTACTTTATTTTACATTGATTTTGATGAAATATGTTGTTAAAGATCCTAATATGAAGAATAGATCTGTATCATCGTTATTACTATTATTATCATCACCATCATCATTAGTATCAATCATAATAATAATAATAATAATAATGATAATAATAATACTACTACTAATTATTATTATTATTATTTTATCAATATTATTCCAAACCTTTGTCAACTCCTGATAGTCGGTTTGTTAAATAATCTCCTAGTAATACCTTTTGATTTCCTTAAGAAGTTATCTTACAACTGTTACAACATTCGGATACATGTACCTTACCGGTATTCGGGTACCTAAACATTCAGGACGTTGACATAACGACTCGTAGTCGCCGGCAAACATTGATATGTGCTGTTTTCAGCATCGTATTTTATTACTAGGAGCATTAAAGGGACTATGTCATCGAAAAGGGCCTCAAGGGGGCAATTTCTTTAAACAAATCTGAAATTTGGACATTAATACTGGCATCTAATAACTGTTGAAACAGGGTATATATAATGGGAAAAGAGTGTACGCATTCGAAGATAAAAATCAGTTTATAATATGGGTTGTGTTTGTTTGGCCCTTTTCCTGTTTACTTTTTGACGTCAGAATTGTGGGCATTCTGTATAACCACAATTTACAAACGGTTCCAAGCAAAGCATGGTAGCGCAGTTGGTTAAAGCGCTGTCTACTGTCATTTCTTCGTATGGCTCCTCAGTCGTGAGTTCAATACCCGCTTGGGGTTTTAATTTTTTCAGGCTTTTTTGCTAATTTGTTTTTATCAAATATAATTAGATGAACATTACTTTTTTTTATCTGTGGGGCAGACATAATACATAATAACATTGTATACCTAAATAATTATACATTACATGCCTAACTGAAGAACTGAAAGTCAAGTTTCAACAGAAAAAGTAAATTTTTGAAAACAATTTTCAAATACAACAATTTTCAAAGACAACACTTTCCAAATACTATAATGTACTGTAACATTTTCACATCATTAACTGAAATGAAAACCCGAGCAAAAGTTGTTCTTTCATACATTTATTTACAGCTCTGTTATGTACTGTTTTACGTAATAGACTATGCACAATACATCGTTGAATATTATTAGCATTTGAATAATACAAACACACAAAATAAAAAAAATATTACACAAATAAAAAAACAACAGGGAAATGAAACATGTGAATGTAAACAGACTATGGGTATAAATGTAGTTGCATTTTGTTAATTCACGCAATCACAACTACAATTCGTGTTCTGATTACAATAGCACGCCGTAAATCAATGGTCTTCGCGAGTAAAATACAATCATTGTTACTTATATTCCAATGAAGAGGATATTATTTGCTAGCATTGGTTCGTCTCTTAGTTAGGGACTCTACCCAAAAGTTTATGAACGGATTTGCATGAACATTTATGAAAATGGTGTAAAATTAAGAAATAATTTTCGATTTATCGTGGTTTATCGCCCAATAAACAACGATTTTGGAGTTCTGATGCGTAGCAATTAAACCACGAGGGCGTTAGCCCGAGTTGTTTAACAGCCACGCATCAGAACGACAAAGAGTCGTTTGACCAAATTTTCTGCAATTTCAATAAAAACTGTGTTTTACAGCTTCGGAACTATTTTTTTCGGGTTGTTTATTGGTAGTTTAACAACAGTGAATTGTGTTCTTAGTCTATGGAAAACTCTGCGCGTGTCATGTTAGAATGGCCAGATCATACAAACTGATATTGATCCGGAACACAGTGTGGATCTAGATTACATTTTAAGGTTATTAATTCTTTTAAGATTGTGTTTTTTTCAAATGTGTGTTAAATGATTTTTATGAAGACCTTAGTCCGGAGCCAGTTGGCGATCCGCTCGGCGTTGCGGTCCATCCAGTCAATGTTGCGCCGGATGCTCTCCAGAGCCTGCTCGCGACCACGTGACCCGGCACCTCCATCCGGGTACATGGCGAAGAACTCCTCGACCTGGAAATAGAATCATTCGCAATACATAATTATGATGATTATTTCAATGAACACGTATCATTGGCTTGCATGTCATGGCCGTTATAAGTGAACTACATTTGTAGATGTCCATAGGGCTGGTGCATACCGCCACACTGCAAAGAGCAATTTATATCAGAAAGCCCCAAAATACCCACAGCTTTCTACAATACAATGGTGCATGACCTATAATGTGTTTTTCCTTCTTCCCAAACCAATGCCGAATTCTTACACACAATGTGTCTATATGTACGTGACGTCTTAAACAAAACTCTTTAACAGTGCACAAATGATTCGCTTTTTTAAACGTTGTGCAGAGGACCAATCACCCACGGAAAGCAATTTATGTCCAAAGTTGACCTTTGTTAAACGTTGTTTGCAGAGTTGAATCAATACAAACTAGAGCTTTGTCACAGGAGTGACAACGGGTCCCGAATGACAGCATGTTGACTGTGGGGGCCAGCAAGTCATATTTACGCACAACAACACATTACCCTTAACAATGAAGACAAGTTTCAAGAAAACCTATTGGATACTGTAGGAGGAGTTGCGTTCACAAGGATTGTTCCCTAGTTACTCCATAAAGGAGAAATAATCAAAGGGCGATAAAACTCTCGCATGGAGGAGAAAAATGTGAATGCCCATCTTTACGCACAACTACACGTTACCCTCAACAATGAAGATAAGTTTCAAGAAAACCCGATTGATACTATAGGAGGAGTTGCGTTCACAAGGATTGTTCCCCATGTATTCCATAGAGGAGAATTAATCAAAGGGCCATAACTTCCGAATGAAGGAGAAAAATTTGAATCCACACCTTTACGCACAATTACACGTTACCCTCAACAACAAAGACAAGTTTAAACAAGAAATGTCTTTAAAAAAGACAATCGGCGTTGACATTAATATTGAGGTATGATTTTTACCCTAAACATAATACAAGAGGGCCGAGATGATCGGTTACATGGCTTCTTGGACCCCAGATTTTTTGGTCCCCACCTGTATAAGAAGACTTCTCGGACTCCAGCTATTTCGGACACCATAAGAAACCTCGGATCCCCAAATTAATTTGTGATTCATTCAATAATTATTAATATTTGTACCATGAATGAACCGATCATACCGCCCTATGTTTTCACCAGTGATACATGAATAACCTAAATAATTTACGTTAACATCATTATTATATAAATTTTTCAGCCAAATATATCAAATTAACAATGTACGAAAATAATTGCGGGAATGATTAAAAATTATTTAGTGTCAGACGTGTATAGCTATTCTTAAGTAATATGCCCTACCTTCATCTTGGAAGTTATCTATGCATAATACATACACATTTCGAAGTCAATTAATCATTTATACTGTTTATTCTAAGGAAAGGCAATCTTCAGAAAACATTCAGCCTATTTGAAATAATGATGACTTCCATTTTTTATAACACAAATATTACAGTAGACTATGGCGATTTAAAATAATATTCGGTAGGAATATGATGTATCAAGGGTTTCTGTGTATAAATGGTATTGCAAATAATGTAGTAATGCTACACAAATGAAGTACAAGTAGCATGAATATCATTTCGACGTATTCCGGGCAAGACTTATTTCACAACATTGAAATGTATCTTTTTATAGATTGAGTAACATATACTAGAGAAGTTGATAGAAATGTGCAATTCTAATTGTTTGTTTATAGAACACAACGCAATTCAATTTCAAATTAACATGCACAGTATGTTTATAAACATAAATTCTCCATTTATTGAAATATTCGCTCTTATGATTCTCTGTACGCTAACTGATGCATGTATATTATAACAGCTATACACCGGCAGTTCAACGCGCGCTATTTTTAGAATGATCGTGTAATGAACTCGCTATCTAGAATCAATTGTTATTAATAGAGCGGGTCGCTAGGCTAAACAAAATAGTGTATTAATTCTGGGAATTAATATAATATTCTATACATGACATACAATAAGAAAATATGTTCATACTTATGCTCAGTTCTAGAGTGTGTATCGAGAATATGTTTATAACTTTATTTTAACCGCTTATGTAAACAATTATGTAAATTTTAATCCCCAAAAGTATGCAACTGTTGTTGGGATACATTAAACCATTGTTGTGAGTTGGCATTCCCTAAAATTAGAAAATTTGCCCAATTATATTGGCATTCAATTTTCCCGCTGAATAATTATCGCAGGAAATCTAGGTCAAAAGTGATCTTAGACAGCTACGCCGAAAAAAAACCACGTTGGATACTGTAGGAGGAGTTGCGTTCACAAGGATTTTTCTCTATGAATTCCTTAAGGGAGAAATAATCAAAGGGCCATAACTCTCAAATGAAGGAGAAACATTTGAATCCCCATCTTTACGCACATCTTTACGCACAACTACACTTTACTCTCAACAATGAAGACAAGTTTCAAGAAAACACGTTGGAAACTGTAGGAGGAGTTGCGTTCACAATGAATTTTCGCTATATATTCCGTTCCAAAAATGAAGTTTGAAAAAATAACAAAGGACAATAACTCCAGAATTATGAAGTGCAGGATCACGATTCTTGTGCACTGCACTTCCCCTTAAATGAGATCAATCAACCTATCAAGTTTGAAGTTAATACCTCTTAAAGTCTTACCTCTCTAGGCAAAAATTAGGCGTATAATATTAATAAAGGGCAATACCTTCAGAATTATTAGATCTATTTAGCTATGTCGTTTCAAGTTATGCTTTTCGAGTTATAAATGAATAACTTGAAAAATGTGGACGGACGGACAGACAAAAAAAATTGCGGGGCCCTAATGATACTGTTATATGCTGAAAAATAGCCGTCTCGCTATTAACGTAAATGGAAAATGTCTGAATCAGTATGAAGGGTATCAAGTCAGAAATGATTCTTTGGAACACACTTGTTTTTGTCTCTAATCCTTTCAACTAATAATTTCATTAGATGATTATTTTACATACCGGTATTTCTCCGACAATTTGTCACAAAACGGTCACAACATCGACATGTGATCCTGTTTATAAACTAAGAGAGCAAGTCTACAGAAAATCGGTTACACGTATCTGGTAAAATGCAATAACAACGTATGACTGTAATCGGCAGACGTGGTATGATACTGAAGGGGATATACACTTCGATACGTGATTTATGGACGATGCTTACCTCCTGTAACTTGAAGCGCGTGTTAAAGTTGCTGACTATGCTGGGAACCAGACGACCAAGTGACCTTGACCCCGTGGTAAACCTGAACGAAAAGAAAAGGCAGATCGTCGGACCCCACGTTCGCTCAAATACCTATGCTTCTTGATATACTGTAGTGGTATTGGAATATTTACCGTGGGTTTCGACGATGGAGACGGCATTCCAGCAATAAATTTTGCCACAGCAATATGGAATCACGGACTGATATGATAATAATAAGTAAAAAAAACATTTATAATTTTAAATAATCAAGACATAATTAAACAACAAACTTTTCTGATTAAACTATGAAAATATATCAATACAGAAGAACTCATATAATTATATAAATAAAAAGGTAAATATTTATGCTTTCATGTTTATCGTTAAGCTTAAAGTGTCCAAGTCTAACATAAATGTGATCTTATTTTATTAACAAAATGCCACTTCCAAATTAGTTTGAAGCATACTTCAGAAAATACATTGACATATAAAACTAGAATATATAGAACTTTATTTCCCTGCCTTCCCCCCACCCGCCCCCCACCCCCCAAAAAACAAAAAAAACAACAACTAGACGTTATCGAGAAGTACTCACCTCTCCACCAGGTATTCCCAGTTCGCTCGCACCCAGTCCCAGGCCACGCTATTGCCGACGGGGTTGCCGGCGATGTACGTGACGACAGTGAAAAAGTCCTGCGACAATATCCTCGACTCGTTCTTGCTGTACTCGAGGTACCTACAATACAACGCTGCTATTACAACGGTGAACAATAATTTATTAAAGGGGCACTGCTCTTACAAATGGTTGATATACAAATGTTCATTAATGACATTGCAAAGTGCAGAGACAAACTATTAATGTCGGGTCTATTTCATATAGTTTTGGGTTCACAATAATGTGTTAGGGATTAGATATATTTTTGCATATTTCTGCGATTTCAACGTGAATATAAATTGTATACTTTCATTACATTGTATATGTAACGTGTATATACATATAAATAAAATGGACGCGAACGCAAGCCGTTAATCAACACTGACTGCCGTACAGCAGCTGGACTCACCTGTTGAGAAGCCAGACCTCCCGCGCATGCGCCATGCCGTACAGCAGCTTGACGCTCTCCTGGGGTACGTCCTCGCTCTCGTAGCGCCGCCACATCCGGTCCCAGTCCGCCTCCGAGCCGCCATTGGACATCCCGTACTTGTACACGTACGTCCGGACATCCGGCGATATGCTGGTGAAAGTCAAGAAATACTATTATTTGCGTGGTACTCTACTTCTGGATTATAATAAAATAGGAAAAGATCTAGGATCAAAAAAGGTACAGGGTGCTTCTAAAAAGGAGCAGGGTGGAAAACCGGACCAGTCTGTTGACATTTTCTAGTAATTTGCTAAATACAGGGTTTTCACGAGTCTAATGCTTCTGATTAAGGGAGTGGGGGCAGCAGGGGGTGGGGGAAGCAGGGGGTGGGGGGACCAAAAGGAGCAGGGTGCAGAACCCTGCCATTTCGCTCTAGATATTTCCCTAGATAAACACACACATTATATTTAACGAAGTTGTATTAAATTATACGAAAACGTTTTTGTCCATTTGATGAGCGGTCAACATATTTAGATTACTTTCATGGAAACATAACAATTTACTGCGCGTGAAAAATTAGCTTTTCGTAAAAAAACGTATTTTTTAAACAGTTTCAAGATATCGCCAAAAATATCAGATTATCTGGAGAAGTATCTGACTTTCGGCGTAGCTGTCTAGCTGTCTAAGATCACTTTTGACCTAGATTTCTTGCGATAATTATGCAGCGGGAAAATTGAATGCCAATAGAATTGGGCAAATTTTCTAATTTGAGGGAATGCACACTTACAACTTGGTTTTATGTATACCAATAACTGTTTGAGGATTATAATTGTTTTCACATGCGGTTAGAATTAAGTTATAGACATATCTTCGACACATACTCTAAAACTGAACATAATAATGAACACTTTTACTCATTGTATGTCATGATCAGAATGTTATATTTATTCACATAATGAAATAACTACTTTGTTAGCCTACATAATCGTTCCCGCTATTATTTTCTGACAATGTCAATTTGTTAAATGTGCCTGACAAATTCATGTATCAATTATGTTTACGTAAATTACTTGTATTTAGGTTATGCATGTATCTCTGGTGAAAACATGGGGCGGTATACGAACGGTTTATTCACGGTTCATATCGATATAATGATTGAGTTTATTACGGTGTCCTGTTACCGCCATCGTAGTTTCGCGACTTCGACCTGTGCTTATGAAAGGGCGCCGACACGATACACCGACGCGCCGACACGATACGCCGAAGCGCCGAGACGATGCGCCGACACGATACGCCGAAGCGATATAAACGTCGCAATCTCGTATGGTTTTTTCATATGTTGCTATAAAATTGGGCGAAGATACGACGAGACGACGTTTATATCGCTTCGGCGCATCGTGTCGGCGCTTCGGAGTATCGTTTCGGCGCCGAGACGATACGCCGAAGAGCCGAGACGATACGCCGAAGCGCCGACACGATACGCCGAAGCGATATATACGGAAACATTCGATTTGTTCTCTAACTCGTGAGAACGAAATACTAACTCGTGGAAACGAGATACTAACTCGTTCCCTCGACTTAGTAACTCGTTCTCACGAGTTAGTATCTCGTTCCCACGAGTTAGAATCTCGTTCCCACGAGTTAGTATCTCGTTTCCACGAGTTAGTATCTCGTTCCCACGAGTTAGTATCTCGTTGGAACGAGATCAAAAAAGAGTAGTGCAGGTCACCTCTGTGCAACCGTAATAAATAGACGAACCTGCAAGTACAAAATTGTACCTACAGGCATACTTTTATAACTACAGGTATAAATTTATACCCGGACTAAAATTGTACCTGTAGGTATATTTTCTGACCCAAACCAAAATTAAGCAGACAGTCTTATTGCAAGCATTGTTTTTATTTTAATTATAAAATACTTCAATGTTAATATTAAATACGTATATCAATAAGTAAATTAAACAAGGAAACAATTGTGCTTTCATAACATTGTTTAATGTACATTTATATCTTTGCCCAATTTTATAGCCACATATGAAAACACACACATGTGCGAGGTTTATATCGCTTCGGCGCATCGTGTCGGCGCTTCGGCGTATCGTGTCGGCGCGTCGGGGTATCGTCTCGGAGCGTCGGCGCATCGTCTCGGCGCGATTTCGACATCAGAAATAATAGGGCGCCGATGCGCCGAGACGATACGCCGACGCGCCGAGACAATACGCCGAAGCGCCGACACGATACGCCGAAGCGCCGACACGATGCGCCGAAGCGATATAAACGTCGTCTCGCCGTATCTTCGCCCAATTTTATAGCCACATATGAAAAACCAACACGAGATTGCGACGTTTATATCGCTTCGGCGTATCGTGTCGGCGCTTCGGCGTATCGTTTCGGCGCTTCGGCGTATCGTCTCGGCGCTTCGGCGCATCGTGTCGGCGTATCGTCTCAGCGCGTCGGCGTATCGTTTCGGCGCGATTTCGACCTCAGAAATAATAGGGCGCCGACGCGCCGAGACGATACGCCGACGCGCCGACACGATGCGCCGAAGCGATATAAACGTCGTCTCGTCCTATCTTCGCCCTATTTTATAGCCACATAGGAAAAAAAAAACATACGAGATTGCGACGTTTATATCGCTTCGGCGTTTCGTGTCGGCGCGTCGGCGTATCGTGTCGGCGCCTCGGCGCCCTTTCATAAGCACGGTCGAAGTCGCGAAACTACAATGGCCGTAACAGGACACCGAAGTTTATCTCAAATTAGTTTATGGTGTCCGAAAAATCTAGTGTCCGAGAAGTCTCCTTAGTGGGGACAGAAAAATCTGGGGTCCGAGAAGTCTCCTTAGTAGGGACCGAAAAATCTGGGGTCCGAGAAGCCACGTAACCGATCATCTTCATTCTCTTGTATTATATTTAGGGCAAAAAAAAGACATCTCAATATTAATTTCTCACGCCGATTTTCTTTTTAAAGACATTTCTTGTTTCTTGAATACCTGATAATATTTTCACTAAAAAGGCCAAACAACATCGAATTTTTGTTTTGCAGTAGAAATTTGCCATTATAATCATATTGGTTCTACAGACGTACACTATAATTGGTGGACGCTGTTATGTCCAATTTTTGGGATTTTTTTTTTTGGCCTACGAGCTGGTATTTCACGTGTATTGTCCGTCGTTCATAGCTTGAAAACCATCATATACAGGGGCCATATATACGTAAAGCTTGAAAACCATCATATACAGGGGCCATATATACGTAAAGCTTGAAAACCATCATATACAGGGGCCATATATACGTAAAGCTTGAAAACCATCATATACAGGGGCCATATATACGTAAAGCTTGAAAACCATCATATACAGGGGCCATATATACGTAAAGCTTGAAAACCATCATATACTGGGGCCATATATACGTAAAGCTCCTACTTAAATCTTATTTAAGTCATTTTTAAGTGCAATATTCAAATAAAGTTTCAATGTGAAAATCAATCGCTTATATTTAAATATTGTAATTAAACACATCTGACTATTCTTTACAATATTAAATGATTTTATGATTCTAAGAAATTTACGTAAGTTTTTTCTAAGGAGCTTTGTAGGTGCGGACCCAGGGGTCGTATTCCAAAAACATCTCAAGTTTATCTTAAAATATTTTCACGTCAGTTCCGATTTGGGTAAGGTAATATTTTTAAAACTACATATAAATTAGTAAATCAAATTACAGTCCAGTAAATAGTAGTCAATAATAAGTTGATAATTAGTGAACACTAAGCTGAATTCCATGTATAAATGGAATAAAATGCTCAAGAAAAATGACTATTTTAAGGCTAAGGATAAGGGGTCCTATTCCAAAAACATCTTATGTGAAATCTTATCCTTGCCCTTAAAATACTCATTTTTTAAAGTTTTTTATTCCATATATATATATATATATATATTTCTGCTTAATTTTCTCTAATTATCAACTTATTATTAACTAATATTTACTTAACTGAAATTGGATCCATTAACTTATGTGTCGTTTTAAAATATTACCGTACACAAAAATCAGAACTTAAGGGAAAATAGTTTAAGATCAGCTTAAGATGTTTCCGGAATATGGCCCCAGATATCTAAGAATGTACTTCTGTAAGCTAACATGTAAGATTTTTATTAGATGTTACTGAAGAAGATTAATTAGCTTTCATCAAAATAGCTTGAAAAGTTTCTCATGTCTTTGTTTTTTATTGCAGGTCGTCATGTTCAGATTTATAAAATTGTAATTCGTTAGTTACATATTCCTAACCTTGGTATGTGATTTGTAAGGTATGGAAAACCGGACCAGTCTGTTGACATTTTCTAGTAATTTGCTAAATACAGGGTTTTCACGAGTCTAATGCTTCTGATTAAGGGAGTGGGGGCAGCAGGGGGTGGGGGAAGCAGGGTGTGGGGGGACCAAAAGGAGCAGGGTGCAGAACCCTGCCATTTCGCTCTAGATATTTCCCTAGATAAACACACACATTATATTTAACGAAGTTGTATTAAATTATACGAAAACGTTTTTGTCCATTTGATGAGCGGTCAACATATTTAGATTACTTTCATGGAAACATAACAATTTACTGCGCGTGAAAAATTAGCTTTTCGTAAAAAAACGTATTTTTTAAACAGTTTCAAGATATCGCCAAAAATATCAGATTATCTGGAGAAGTATCTGACTTTCGGCGTAGCTGTCTAGCTGTCTAAGATCACTTTTGACCTAGATTTCTTGCGATAATTATGCAGCGGGAAAATTGAATGCCAATAGAATTGGGCAAATTTTCTAATTTGAGGGAATGCACACTTACAACTTGGTTTTATGTATACCAATAACTGTTTGAGGATTATAATTGTTTTCACATGCGGTTAGAATTAAGTTATAGACATATCTTCGACACATACTCTAAAACTGAACATAATAATGAACACTTTTACTCATTGTATGTCATGATCAGAATGTTATATTTATTCACATAATGAAATAACTACTTTGTTAGCCTACATAATCGTTCCCGCTATTATTTTCTGACAATGTCAATTTGTTAAATGTGCCTGACAAATTCATGTATCAATTATGTTTACGTAAATTACTTGTATTTAGGTTATGCATGTATCTCTGGTGAAAACATGGGGCGGTATACGAACGGTTTATTCACGGTTCATATCGATATAATGATTGAGTTTATTACGGTGTCCTGTTACCGCCATCGTAGTTTCGCGACTTCGACCTGTGCTTATGAAAGGGCGCCGACACGATACACCGACGCGCCGACACGATACGCCGAAGCGCCGAGACGATGCGCCGACACGATACGCCGAAGCGATATAAACGTCGCAATCTCGTATGGTTTTTTCATATGTTGCTATAAAATTGGGCGAAGATACGACGAGACGACGTTTATATCGCTTCGGCGCATCGTGTCGGCGCTTCGGAGTATCGTTTCGGCGCCGAGACGATACGCCGAAGAGCCGAGACGATACGCCGAAGCGCCGACACGATACGCCGAAGCGATATATATGGAAACATTCGATTTGTTCTCTAACTCGTGAGAACGAAATACTAACTCGTGGAAACGAGATACTAACTCGTTCCCTCGACTTAGTAACTCGTTCTCACGAGTTAGTATCTCGTTCCCACGAGTTAGAATCTCGTTCCCACGAGTTAGTATCTCGTTTCCACGAGTTAGTATCTCGTTCCCACGAGTTAGTATCTCGTTGGAACGAGATCAAAAAAGAGTAGTGCAGGTCACCTCTGTGCAACCGTAATAAATAGACGAACCTGCAAGTACAAAATTGTACCTACAGGCATACTTTTATAACTACAGGTATAAATTTATACCCGGACTAAAATTGTACCTGTAGGTATATTTTCTGACCCAAACCAAAATTAAGCAGACAGTCTTATTGCAAGCATTGTTTTTATTTTAATTATAAAATACTTCAATGTTAATATTAAATACGTATATCAATAAGTAAATTAAACAAGGAAACAATTGTGCTTTCATAACATTGTTTAATGTACATTTATATCTTTGCCCAATTTTATAGCCACATATGAAAACACACACATGTGCGAGGTTTATATCGCTTCGGCGCATCGTGTCGGCGCTTCGGCGTATCGTGTCGGCGCGTCGGGGTATCGTCTCGGAGCGTCGGCGCATCGTCTCGGCGCGATTTCGACATCAGAAATAATAGGGCGCCGATGCGCCGACACGATACGCCGAAGCGCCGACACGATGCGCCGAAGCGATATAAACGTCGTCTCGCCGTATCTTCGCCCAATTTTATAGCCACATATGAAAAACCAACACGAGATTGCGACGTTTATATCGCTTCGGCGTATCGTGTCGGCGCTTCGGCGTATCGTTTCGGCGCTTCGGCGTATCGTCTCGGCGCTTCGGCGCATCGTGTCGGCGTATCGTCTCAGCGCGTCGGCGTATCGTTTCGGCGCGATTTCGACCTCAGAAATAATAGGGCGCCGACGCGCCGAGACGATACGCCGACGCGCCGACACGATGCGCCGAAGCGATATAAACGTCGTCTCGTCCTATCTTCGCCCTATTTTATAGCCACATAGGAAAAAAAAAACATACGAGATTGCGACGTTTATATCGCTTCGGCGTTTCGTGTCGGCGCGTCGGCGTATCGTGTCGGCGCCTCGGCGCCCTTTCATAAGCACGGTCGAAGTCGCGAAACTACAATGGCCGTAACAGGACACCGAAGTTTATCTCAAATTAGTTTATGGTGTCCGAAAAATCTAGTGTCCGAGAAGTCTCCTTAGTGGGGACAGAAAAATCTGGGGTCCGAGAAGTCTCCTTAGTAGGGACCGAAAAATCTGGGGTCCGAGAAGCCACGTAACCGATCATCTTCATTCTCTTGTATTATATTTAGGGCAAAAAAAAGACATCTCAATATTAATTTCTCACGCCGATTTTCTTTTTAAAGACATTTCTTGTTTCTTGAATACCTGATAATATTTTCACTAAAAAGGCCAAACAACATCGAATTTTTGTTTTGCAGTAGAAGTTTGCCATTATAATCATATTGGTTCTACAGACGTACACTATAATTGGTGGACGCTGTTATGTCCAATTTTTGGGATTTTTTTTTTTTGGCCTACGAGCTGGTATTTCACGTGTATTGTCCGTCGTTCATAGCTTGAAAACCATCATATACAGGGGCCATATATACGTAAAGCTTGAAAACCATCATATACAGGGGCCATATATACGTAAAGCTTGAAAACCATCATATACAGGGGCCATATATACGTAAAGCTTGAAAACCATCATATACTGGGGCCATATATACGTAAAGCTCCTACTTAAATCTTATTTAAGTCATTTTTAAGTGCAATATTCAAATAAAGTTTCAATGTGAAAATCAATCGCTTATATTTAAATATTGTAATTAAACACATCTGACTATTCTTTACAATATTAAATGATTTTATGATTCTAAGAAATTTACGTAAGTTTTTTCTAAGGAGCTTTGTAGGTGCGGACCCAGGGGTCGTATTCCAAAAACATCTCAAGTTTATCTTAAAATATTTTCACGTCAGTTCCGATTTGGGTAAGGTAATATTTTTAAAACTACATATAAATTAGTAAATCAAATTACAGTCCAGTAAATAGTAGTCAATAATAAGTTGATAATTAGTGAACACTAAGCTGAATTCCATGTATAAATGGAATAAAATGCTCAAGAAAAATGACTATTTTAAGGCTAAGGATAAGGGGTCCTATTCCAAAAACATCTTATGTGAAATCTTATCCTTGCCCTTAAAATACTCATTTTTTAAAGTTTTTTATTCCATATATATATATATATATATTTCTGCTTAATTTTCTCTAATTATCAACTTATTATTAACTAATATTTACTTAACTGAAATTGGATCCATTAACTTATGTGTCGTTTTAAAATATTACCGTACACAAAAATCAGAACTTAAGGGAAAATAGTTTAAGATCAGCTTAAGATGTTTCCGGAATATGGCCCCAGATATCTAAGAATGTACTTCTGTAAGCTAACATGTAAGATTTTTATTAGATGTTACTGAAGAAGATTAATTAGCTTTCATCAAAATAGCTTGAAAAGTTTCTCATGTCTTTGTTTTTTATTGCAGGTCGTCATGTTCAGATTTATAAAATTGTAATTCGTTAATTACATATTCCTAACCTTGGTATGTGATTTGTAAGGTATGGAAAACCGGACCAGTCTGTTGACATTTTCTAGTAATTTGCTAAATACAGGGTTTTCACGAGTCTAATGCTTCTGATTAAGGGAGTGGGGGCAGCAGGGGGTGGGGGAAGCAGGGTGTGGGGGGACCAAAAGGAGCAGGGTGCAGAACCCTGCCATTTCGCTCTAGATATTTCCCTATATAAACACACACATTATATTTAACGAAGTTGTATTAAATTATACGAAAACGTTTTTGTCCATTTGATGAGCGGTCAACATATTTAGATTACTTTCATGGAAACATAACAATTTACTGCGCGTGAAAAATTAGCTTTTCGTAAAAAAACGTATTTTTTAAACAGTTTCAAGATATCGCCAAAAATATCAGATTATCTGGAGAAGTATCTGACTTTCGGCGTAGCTGTCTAGCTGTCTAAGATCACTTTTGACCTAGATTTCTTGCGATAATTATGCAGCGGGAAAATTGAATGCCAATAGAATTGGGCAAATTTTCTAATTTGAGGGAATGCACACTTACAACTTGGTTTTATGTATACCAATAACTGTTTGAGGATTATAATTGTTTTCACATGCCGTTAGAATTAAGTTATAGACATATCTTCGACACATACTCTAAAACTGAACATAATAATGAACACTTTTACTCATTGTATGTCATGATCAGAATGTTATATTTATTCACATAATGAAATAACTACTTTGTTAGCCTACATAATCGTTCCCGCTATTATTTTCTGACAATGTCAATTTGTTAAATGTGCCTGACAAATTCATGTATCAATTATGTTTACGTAAATTACTTGTATTTAGGTTATGCATGTATCTCTGGTGAAAACATGGGGCGGTATACGAACGGTTTATTCACGGTTCATATCGATATAATGATTGAGTTTATTACGGTGTCCTGTTACCGCCATCGTAGTTTCGCGACTTCGACCTGTGCTTATGAAAGGGCGCCGACACGATACACCGACGCGCCGACACGATACGCCGAAGCGCCGAGACGATGCGCCGACACGATACGCCGAAGCGATATAAACGTCGCAATCTCGTATGGTTTTTTCATATGTTGCTATAAAATTGGGCGAAGATACGACGAGACGACGTTTATATCGCTTCGGCGCATCGTGTCGGCGCTTCGGAGTATCGTTTCGGCGCCGAGACGATACGCCGAAGAGCCGAGACGATACCCCGAAGCGCCGACACGATACGCCGAAGCGATATATACGGAAACATTCGATTTGTTCTCTAACTCGTGAGAACGAAATACTAACTCGTGGAAACGAGATACTAACTCGTTCCCTCGACTTAGTAACTCGTTCTCACGAGTTAGTATCTCGTTCCCACGAGTTAGAATCTCGTTCCCACGAGTTAGTATCTCGTTTCCACGAGTTAGTATCTCGTTCCCACGAGTTAGTATCTCGTTGGAACGAGATCAAAAAAGAGTAGTGCAGGTCACCTCTGTGCAACCGTAATAAATAGACGAACCTGCAAGTACAAAATTGTACCTACAGGCATACTTTTATAACTACAGGTATAAATTTATACCCGGACTAAAATTGTACCTGTAGGTATATTTTCTGACCCAAACCAAAATTAAGCAGACAGTCTTATTGCAAGCATTGTTTTTATTTTAATTATAAAATACTTCAATGTTAATATTAAATACGTATATCAATAAGTAAATTAAACAAGGAAACAATTGTGCTTTCATAACATTGTTTAATGTACATTTATATCTTTGCCCAATTTTATAGCCACATATGAAAACACACACATGTGCGAGGTTTATATCGCTTCGGCGCATCGTGTCGGCGCTTCGGCGTATCGTGTCGGCGCGTCGGGGTATCGTCTCGGAGCGTCGGCGCATCGTCTCGGCGCGATTTCGACATCAGAAATAATAGGGCGCCGATGCGCCGAGACGATACGCCGACGCGCCGAGACAATACGCCGAAGCGCCGACACGATACGCCGAAGCGCCGACACGATGCGCCGAAGCGATATAAACGTCGTCTCGCCGTATCTTCGCCCAATTTTATAGCCACATATGAAAAACCAACACGAGATTGCGACGTTTATATCGCTTCGGCGTATCGTGTCGGCGCTTCGGCGTATCGTTTCGGCGCTTCGGCGTATCGTCTCGGCGCTTCGGCGCATCGTTTCGGCGTATCGTCTCAGCGCGTCGGCGTATCGTTTCGGCGCGATTTCGACCTCAGAAATAATAGGGCGCCGACGCGCCGAGACGATACGCCGACGCGCCGACACGATGCGCCGAAGCGATATAAACGTCGTCTCGTCCTATCTTCGCCCTATTTTATAGCCACATAGGAAAAAAAAAACATACGAGATTGCGACGTTTATATCGCTTCGGCGTTTCGTGTCGGCGCGTCGGCGTATCGTGTCGGCGCCTCGGCGCCCTTTCATAAGCACGGTCGAAGTCGCGAAACTACAATGGCCGTAACAGGACACCGAAGTTTATCTCAAATTAGTTTATGGTGTCCGAAAAATCTAGTGTCCGAGAAGTCTCCTTAGTGGGGACAGAAAAATCTGGGGTCCGAGAAGTCTCCTTAGTAGGGACCGAAAAATCTGGGGTCCGAGAAGCCACGTAACCGATCATCTTCATTCTCTTGTATTATATTTAGGGCAAAAAAAATACATCTCAATATTAATTTCTCACGCCGATTTTCTTTTTAAAGACATTTCTTGTTTCTTGAATACCTGATAATATTTTCACTAAAAAGGCCAAACAACATCGAATTTTTGTTTTGCAGTAGAAGTTTGCCATTATAATCATATTGGTTCTACAGACGTACACTATAATTGGTGGACGCTGTTATGTCCAATTTTTGGGATTTTTTTTTTTGGCCTACGAGCTGGTATTTCACGTGTATTGTCCGTCGTTCATAGCTTGAAAACCATCATATACAGGGGCCATATATACGTAAAGCTTGAAAACCATCATATACAGGGGCCATATATACGTAAAGCTTGAAAACCATCATATACAGGGGCCATATATACGTAAAGCTTGAAAACCATCATATACAGGGGCCATATATACGTAAAGCTTGAAAACCATCATATACAGGGGCCATATATACGTAAAGCTTGAAAACCATCATATACAGGGGCCATATATACGTAAAGCTTGAAAACCATCATATACTGGGGCCATATATACGTAAAGCTCCTACTTAAATCTTATTTAAGTCATTTTTAAGTGCAATATTCAAATAAAGTTTCAATGTGAAAATCAATCGCTTATATTTAAATATTGTAATTAAACACATCTGACTATTCTTTACAATATTAAATGATTTTATGATTCTAAGAAATTTACGTAAGTTTTTTCTAAGGAGCTTTGTAGGTGCGGACCCAGGGGTCGTATTCCAAAAACATCTCAAGTTTATCTTAAAATATTTTCACGTCAGTTCCGATTTGGGTAAGGTAATATTTTTAAAACTACATATAAATTAGTAAATCAAATTACAGCCCAGTAAATAGTAGTCAATAATAAGTTGATAATTAGTGAACACTAAGCTGAATTCCATGTATAAATGGAATAAAATGCTCAAGAAAAATGACTATTTTAAGGCTAAGGATAAGGGGTCCTATTCCAAAAACATCTTATGTGAAATCTTATCCTTGCCCTTAAAATACTCATTTTTTAAAGTTTTTTATTCCATATATATATATATATATATTTCTGCTTAATTTTCTCTAATTATCAACTTATTATTAACTAATATTTACTTAACTGAAATTGGATCCATTAACTTATGTGTCGTTTTAAAATATTACCGTACACAAAAATCAGAACTTAAGGGAAAATAGTTTAAGATCAGCTTAAGATGTTTCCGGAATATGGCCCCAGATATCTAAGAATGTACTTCTGTAAGCTAACATGTAAGATTTTTATTAGATGTTACTGAAGAAGATTAATTAGCTTTCATCAAAATAGCTTGAAAAGTTTCTCATGTCTTTGTTTTTTATTGCAGGTCGTCATGTTCAGATTTATAAAATTGTAATTCGTTAATTACATATTCCTAACCTTGGTATGTGATTTGTAAGGTATGGAAAACCGGACCAGTCTGTTGACATTTTCTAGTAATTTGCTAAATACAGGGTTTTCACGAGTCTAATGCTTCTGATTAAGGGAGTGGGGGCAGCAGGGGGTGGGGGAAGCAGGGTGTGGGGGGACCAAAAGGAGCAGGGTGCAGAACCCTGCCATTTCGCTCTAGATATTTCCCTAGATAAACACACACATTATATTTAACGAAGTTGTATTAAATTATACGAAAACGTTTTTGTCCATTTGATGAGCGGTCAACATATTTAGATTACTTTCATGGAAACATAACAATTTACTGCGCGTGAAAAATTAGCTTTTCGTAAAAAAACGTATTTTTTAAACAGTTTCAAGATATCGCCAAAAATATCAGATTATCTGGAGAAGTATCTGACTTTCGGCGTAGCTGTCTAGCTGTCTAAGATCACTTTTGACCTAGATTTCTTGCGATAATTATGCAGCGGGAAAATTGAATGCCAATAGAATTGGGCAAATTTTCTAATTTGAGGGAATGCACACTTACAACTTGGTTTTATGTATACCAATAACTGTTTGAGGATTATAATTGTTTTCACATGCGGTTAGAATTAAGTTATAGACATATCTTCGACACATACTCTAAAACTGAACATAATAATGAACACTTTTACTCATTGTATGTCATGATCAGAATGTTATATTTATTCACATAATGAAATAACTACTTTGTTAGCCTACATAATCGTTCCCGCTATTATTTTCTGACAATGTCAATTTGTTAAATGTGCCTGACAAATTCATGTATCAATTATGTTTACGTAAATTACTTGTATTTAGGTTATGCATGTATCTCTGGTGAAAACATGGGGCGGTATACGAACGGTTTATTCACGGTTCATATCGATATAATGATTGAGTTTATTACGGTGTCCTGTTACCGCCATCGTAGTTTCGCGACTTCGACCTGTGCTTATGAAAGGGCGCCGACACGATACACCGACGCGCCGACACGATACGCCGAAGCGCCGAGACGATGCGCCGACACGATACGCCGAAGCGATATAAACGTCGCAATCTCGTATGGTTTTTTCATATGTTGCTATAAAATTGGGCGAAGATACGACGAGACGACGTTTATATCGCTTCGGCGCATCGTGTCGGCGCTTCGGAGTATCGTTTCGGCGCCGAGACGATACGCCGAAGAGCCGAGACGATACGCCGAAGCGCCGACACGATACGCCGAAGCGATATATACGGAAACATTCGATTTGTTCTCTAACTCGTGAGAACGAAATACTAACTCGTGGAAACGAGATACTAACTCGTTCCCTCGACTTAGTAACTCGTTCTCACGAGTTAGTATCTCGTTCCCACGAGTTAGAATCTCGTTCCCACGAGTTAGTATCTCGTTTCCACGAGTTAGTATCTCGTTCCCACGAGTTAGTATCTCGTTGGAACGAGATCAAAAAAGAGTAGTGCAGGTCACCTCTGTGCAACCGTAATAAATAGACGAACCTGCAAGTACAAAATTGTACCTACAGGCATACTTTTATAACTACAGGTATAAATTTATACCCGGACTAAAATTGTACCTGTAGGTATATTTTCTGACCCAAACCAAAATTAAGCAGACAGTCTTATTGCAAGCATTGTTTTTATTTTAATTATAAAATACTTCAATGTTAATATTAAATACGTATATCAATAAGTAAATTAAACAAGGAAACAATTGTGCTTTCATAACATTGTTTAATGTACATTTATATCTTTGCCCAATTTTATAGCCACATATGAAAACACACACATGTGCGAGGTTTATATCGCTTCGGCGCATCGTGTCGGCGCTTCGGCGTATCGTGTCGGCGCGTCGGGGTATCGTCTCGGAGCGTCGGCGCATCGTCTCGGCGCGATTTCGACATCAGAAATAATAGGGCGCCGATGCGCCGAGACGATACGCCGACGCGCCGAGACAATACGCCGAAGCGCCGACACGATACGCCGATTTTCTTTTTAAAGACATTTCTTGTTTCTTGAATACCTGATAATATTTTCACTAAAAAGGCCAAACAACATCGAATTTTTGTTTTGCAGTAGAAGTTTGCCATTATAATCATATTGGTTCTACAGACGTACACTATAATTGGTGGACGCTGTTATGTCCAATTTTTGGGATTTTTTTTTTTGGCCTACGAGCTGGTATTTCACGTGTATTGTCCGTCGTTCATAGCTTGAAAACCATCATATACAGGGGCCATATATACGTAAAGCTTGAAAACCATCATATACAGGGGCCATATATACGTAAAGCTTGAAAACCATCATATACAGGGGCCATATATACGTAAAGCTTGAAAACCATCATATACAGGGGCCATATATACGTAAAGCTTGAAAACCATCATATACAGGGGCCATATATACGTAAAGCTTGAAAACCATCATATACTGGGGCCATATATACGTAAAGCTCCTACTTAAATCTTATTTAAGTCATTTTTAAGTGCAATATTCAAATAAAGTTTCAATGTGAAAATCAATCGCTTATATTTAAATATTGTAATTAAACACATCTGACTATTCTTTACAATATTAAATGATTTTATGATTCTAAGAAATTTACGTAAGTTTTTTCTAAGGAGCTTTGTAGGTGCGGACCCAGGGGTCGTATTCCAAAAACATCTCAAGTTTATCTTAAAATATTTTCACGTCAGTTCCGATTTGGGTAAGGTAATATTTTTAAAACTACATATAAATTAGTAAATCAAATTACAGTCCAGTAAATAGTAGTCAATAATAAGTTGATAATTAGTGAACACTAAGCTGAATTCCATGTATAAATGGAATAAAATGCTCAAGAAAAATGACTATTTTAAGGCTAAGGATAAGGGGTCCTATTCCAAAAACATCTTATGTGAAATCTTATCCTTGCCCTTAAAATACTCATTTTTTAAAGTTTTTTATTCCATATATATATATATATATATTTCTGCTTAATTTTCTCTAATTATCAACTTATTATTAACTAATATTTACTTAACTGAAATTGGATCCATTAACTTATGTGTCGTTTTAAAATATTACCGTACACAAAAATCAGAACTTAAGGGAAAATAGTTTAAGATCAGCTTAAGATGTTTCCGGAATATGGCCCCAGATATCTAAGAATGTACTTCTGTAAGCTAACATGTAAGATTTTTATTAGATGTTACTGAAGAAGATTAATTAGCTTTCATCAAAATAGCTTGAAAAGTTTCTCATGTCTTTGTTTTTTATTGCAGGTCGTCATGTTCAGATTTATAAAATTGTAATTCGTTAATTACATATTCCTAACCTTGGTATGTGATTTGTAAGGTATGTCTTATAAATCCGTATTGTGAGCTTTGAACTTAGCTCTTGAGCTATACAAGTTTGTGGTACCACCAGACATAAAACTAACGTACCGCGAAAATCTGGATAAAGATGGACTAAGGGAAAAAACTTTTTATTTGTGAGAAATATTTTATTGGGTTTCCTCCCCTATACGATGAATGTGAATTAAGCAGTCATGTAACAAATTAAATAATTTTAATCAGACACATCACAAAATCTACTTTGTGCCGGATTTTTACGACAATTGTTTATAATTCAAATATACCAGATACACCAAATTTGACTTTGTGCTTGTCTCACAATTTTTCAGAGAAACTATACCAATACATCAATTTAAAACAGCAGTGAAATGTCTGATTCGCACCCATGCACTGCAGGACCCTGTATACATACACAGTGCCGCTGTCCAGCCAGGACCGGAACCGGAAGGTGGCGTTCCCCACGCATGCGCCGTCCGCGAACTCGCATGCCAGCTGTATGATGTTGGATCTCATCAGCCTAGTGTAACAATTAAAAATAAATGAGTATTGTATATTATGTATCAACAGACAAGTGCGTTTAAAATGTTGTGTATTTTTACATTTCATTTCTTGACATTTTCATCGGCATACCGATACAACTCGTGGTGTAATTAGTTACGTAAGATAAAATTATTTTAATATTAAAATATCCAGTCTTTCTTATGCATCTAATTAATCTAATTAATGCATTAGCCAACGGGTGTGGTTAGGTTACCATGACATGTTAACAAGATGGAGGGCAGTGGAGCACATTGAATGTAAAGCGATGGACGGAAGAGAGGGCAGAACAAGAAAATTGTGCATAAAGGGGGGATAACACAAAGGAAGAGGACCAGAGGGGAAACACACTTAAAAAAAGCACTGGAACAGAGGTACTGACTTGTCCAGGTGGGTTGAGGACGCTCCCTCCCAGCCAATGCGGTCCAACACGGGGCTTGCCTTCTTGACCACGTAACGCTGAAACAGCAGACGACAAACAGAAAATTGGTTAATATGCCCCCACGTTAGTTGCGGGGACATTGCAATGTAAGGGAGTAGAGTATTGCCTATTAAAGATTGACGTACCCTGATGCATTACTATTCTATATTAATAAAACTCGTATTCCAGTACGAACATTCTTAAGATCAATCTTAGTCGTAATCTTTAACATTCAACCACTGAAAATCAAAGCTCAAATGTATAATAACAAGCATTCTCATTGGTCAATATTTTAAGTTGAGACTAAGTTCGAGATCTAGAATTTGTGTAGTCGTGGGACCGGTAGATCAAATTGGTTGCAATCTTTAATATTCTACACAATAATAACAGTTTGTTTCAGTTAGGCCATCCTTAAAAAAAAGTGTCTGTATGCGGAAACGCGACCAACTTACGAAGTTGGGCCCGACTCACACATTTTTATAGGCGTCCTTAAGCAAAATTTCTATTCGAAAATGTTAGTTATAGATTAATAATATTTTTTTCGTAATTAATTCATAACGTATATTAACTAAACACTGCATTCTAAGAACCTCGCAATAATATTGCGAATTTGAACAAAGAATGTGTCACTGGCATACACTGTGCAATGTGTTTTGCTCTTGTATTTTGTGTTTAGACAACTTGGTCCAGGTCTAAGGGTCGTCTACATTTGTTCCCACCCCCCAAAAAATCAATAAAAAAATCGACCTACCTACCCGCCTTGAAAAATCAATTGTTTGAGGATGGCCTTAGTTACCCTGAGCAGATCGAAGTGTGGACTGTTGGAGAACATGCGTTTGATGTACGTGATGCCTTCATATGCGGAGTCCCAGGGGAGATGGTGGAATTCCTTGTTCAGGTATGACGTCATTTCCAACGCTACGTCGTAGTTTAGGTAACCACCACGTGCCAGGTTGAATGCATCATCAATAAGGCCGGTCCTGTCTGCCGGATACGGTACCTGTGGGGAGTATTTGAAAACACATCTTTTGTGTTCATAGCCATTGTTGTTCACCAGGTGTCGCTTCTCGCAACTTACCTTTGTGATTTCGCGCTGTGCATGATGGGTAAGTACTATATAAATATGGCGCCAACTGAAGCATGAGACGCTTCTCTTAAACATTAGCAAAATCGTCATACAGTTTTGTTGGAGGTAACTTGGTGCAAGTACTCAATCTGTGCATTATTAAATTCAATTTGAAAATATAATCCGCCGTTGTTTTTAATAATAATTGTTTTTACCTCTATTTGCTCACTATAGGGTTCGAAAGTGAAAGTAGAACTGCATGACAACGCAAGTAAAACGCACTTTATTGCACGAATAGGTTTAAACACACTGCTTTGAGTGTTTGAAGTTAATAATGATGATAAAGTTATCATGGTTAAACATGGTTTTAATAAGAATGTACGGAAATTGTGCTTGTGTGGGAATTATTTCAGTCCTCCGCGGACTATATCTTAGTGTGTGCACATTTAGCCAAATATAGAGGTCAGGCAAACGCAGTGACGTCACACTCGATGTATAGAATGGTTCATAGCGTTTTGATACGAAAGTCGTACGATTGACTTCTAGTGTTTTTTTTCTTTACATAAATATCTGAGTTGACTTCAGCACAGATCGTGTTTTTTTCTGCAGGTAAGACGATTTTATTATTTAAAAAGTAGATATAACTATTTTAACAAATCCCTTTAAACCTACTAGTATTTACTGAAATGTGAGTATGCCGCAAGCCTTATTCTTATGGAGATATATTCTCGAGTTCGGTCTTAGAAGAGCCAGTAGTTATAGTGTCTCTGTGACAGAATCGTCTTAATATTTTTGTGAATTGATCAACTCAAGGTTATTTTCATATCGCAAAGTGTAACAGTGTCAACCATGTCATTACAACATTACAACCTGTTAAAACCACATGTCATAGCTTTACGTGGCAAACAGATCTACACATGATTTGATTTCTACCATTCCGACTTTGTTCCTGTCACCAATTAAAACAGAGAAATCAATTTAAATGCAAAACTGCATCGTAAGGTCAGACTTAGTTGATTCTGGGTTTCTTGGATCCGCCGACCTGAATTTTTTTAAAATACAAAACATTGGAATACAGCCAATATTGTTACAATAATAAATCAAATAATATGATACAAATCTTCTTTTTTTACACTGATGTCAACTCATATTTTAAATGATAAAACACTGTGAAACAAATATTAATTAAGAAATAATTTTCGATTTTGAGTTGTTTATCTGTAAATAAACAACGATTTTGAGTTCTGATGCGTAGAAATTCAACCACGAGGGCTTAATATTCACGCATCATTACGAAAAACCGTTGTTTATTTGCAGATAAACAATGATAAAGCAAAAATTATTTCGATTCTAACATGACCTGATTACATATAATGCAATTACAATGCGAACTATATTTCACAGTTTCGGAACTACTTTTCCGAGTTGTGAATTGTCAATTTAACAACGTTTTTTTTCCTTCTTTGTCTATAAAAAGAATGCGCGTGTCATGTTAGAAATCAACGTTAATCATGTTGATTGCATAAGCATGTTTATAACATCATTATCGTTTTGTTTTTTTCACTTCCTTAGCGAAAAAAACACACAATATAATATTTTATTTTATTTCCTCCAACTGAAAGTTTTTTTTCCAAAAGAAACTAAAAATAATGAGCTCTGGCCTAACTACCGTCGCATATTTGCATACGAGTATTGTTCATACCGCGTCAGGTCCATCTTGGTCCAGGGAGTGTGCAAAGTGTAGCCAGACGTCATCCGGGTAGTTTACTCGGTAGAACCCCGTGTCATTCACGTTGAATTTGACGTAACTTCCGGTCGTCAGGTTGAACGTAACTGCCGGACAAAGGTGACAGAAACAATAGTAAGAATGTTCTGTATGAATTATCACCTGTTTAACTCGATACAATTCCCTTAGTAACTAAGCACATATGTTCACTAAAACAATATCGTAATGTTGGAACTAGGAAAAATAGACTTGGGATGAACTGCTTTGGATGCCAGAATCAATCAGCTATTAATTACATTCTCGAAGTGCTGAAGAATGGTCTTTCAGATTTTCAAAAGACTAATATTGAACCTAGAACAGATTTACAAAATTAATAATGCCCTATGACTGTTTATTTTCAATGTCAAATAACGTTGGCTTTATTCCCTGGTGGTAACACAACGTTGGCTTTATTCCCTGGTGGTAACACAACGTTGTCTTTATTCCCTGGTGGTAACACAACGTTGGCTTTATTCCCTGGTAGTAACTCAACGCGAAAAAAAAACCTAATCGCTTAGAAGTGATCGATATACGTAGGCACACATTCACATCAAGTTTGTTGATTAGTACAGGCCTATTGTAACTTAGAAATCAAATATGCAAAAAAAAAATGTCTGAACACGAAAATTAAGCTAAGAATCGAATACGTCGAAATAACCGGTTATGAGGGTAAATAGATACGCGTGGGTATGGCAGACTATCAGCTATGCAGCTAGATCAAATCTTGTTCGCAAATAAAACGTGAGTATCTGATGGCTCTCTAGATACCGGAAGTGTCGTCCTTGGTGATCCAGCGGGCCGCCTTCTGGACTCCGTCCACGTAGTCCAGGTGAATGAACCATCTGTACCTGGAGGCAACATGCACAGCTATACATGCAATTTGATTCAATGCTTATGTTGGGCCTCAGTAGCAAATGCATTAAAATATACTTTACCCAGTTGAACCTTAGTTGGTGTTGTTGTTTGTTGGTGGTGTTTGTTGTTGTTGTTTTTCAGAAGAAAGACAACATGTTATGGTTAGAAAGAACTAGCTAAATACACGACAATTATAGTCAGAGAGTTTGAAAACTTAAAGATAACAACAAATTGCTATCCGAATAATCTAGCAAGGTGTCAATATTACAGACCTGTCCAAAACTTGCGTCTAAATTTTACGAACTCTTACCGGAAAGGTGACTCAGATTCAACATACGACAGTGTACGGTCGGCAAGAAAACGATGCTGAGTTGCCATGACGACCAATCCCTGACCTCCCGGGGCTGGGCTGAAGGTCACGTTGATATAAGGAAGGCCCATTTGTAGCGTCCATGTATCCATGACGTCTTTAACGGTATAGCCCTCCCTTACCTGAAAATTACAATAAAAACTCGTATTCCAAGTCTAATATTTATGCATTTTATACATATGTATTTGTTTCACGGGCACATCTATACTTATAGTAAAATGTCATATATTAAAATTACACGTACTTTTTACGTATGTATTCATAAATGCAGTTGCATAATAGTATTAAACGCACAAGCGGGATTAGTGAACTAAATTTTACAACTGTGTTTTTTTTGTTCCATATTCTGACCCAAAAAGGTAAAATTAGAATGACCGGGGTTGCGTATCGATAAATACGATCGAAGGGTTTCTTTAAAAGTCTATTGTTTGTTTATTATTTTCTAGTATGTCATGACAACTGTGAGTGACTTATGTTCAACCGAATGACGACTCCGTGACAAGAATACACTACAGACCGACCTGACCCATTTCCGCCCAGAGGTCGTCAGTGGTGGCCGTGGACCACTTGTACTTGATCAGATAGTCCGAGATGCCCTGGAAGAACCGGTCACTACCCAGTATCTCCTGCAACATCCGCAGAATAGACGCTCCCTGAAAATGCAAAAGTCGATTCTATAAATAATCGATCACGTCGTGTAAAATAGTATGCGTTTGTAAAGATCACGTGACAGGTATGCAAACTGTAATTAGTGCGTATATTGGAACATTACGTTATCACAGACAACATCATAAAAAAATAATCAGTTTTACCTTAACTTTTGGGAAGTGGAGGTCCACAGGACCTGCTACCTTCAAAGCCTACTGGTCCTATACTGTATGAACTGGTCCCGATAATCAAAATACATCGAACTGCATAGTGTACACAATACTTTAAAAACAAAATGATTCTCAGAATTGAAATCGGAAAATATATTGGGCACACATGAAAATCTATTATTCATTATATAATATAACATATTTTGGCTCAAAGTGTTGTATGAACAGTGTTGCTTTTATAATGATGAGATATCAACTTCTTGAACGTGACATATTTTTTTGACACCCATGCGTTTTTGTCTGCTCAGCAATCATAATGCAATTAGAGCAATTAAAGAAATAATTATTTATCGTTATTTGATTGAGCTATCCGTTCCTTAACGTTTTGCAATCATTCCCACAATGCGGAAACTTAGGCTTGCATTCTCTTTACTTCGATTAGGTTTGTAATAGAGATACAATTTAAACTGACTGCCTGTTGCAAAAATTAAAACAAAAATAAAATATTGCTGTATCAAAAAGGAAATACTTTGTTCAACTGTTATTGAGTCAGTAGTAATATTAACGATATCCATGTACAAAGTAATTAGCCAAACTTAGGAATTTCGGTTTTTAGTCATAGAAACATGTGAAAAAAAATGTAATTGACCCTGCTATAGTGCTGCACGTAGTAATTGAATAGAAGCTTTATTTTTTTATCGAATATCTGTTGTTTGATTAAATTTGTTTGAAAATAATAAAGGCTATTAAATGTCTAGTTAATTATTATAAATGGAAATTGCTTCTCTAAAAAGCGACTACAATGCACGTCAGATATAATTTCTTGAGTCAAAATGGTATTAAGCTGATTTTACAACGTATAACAAGCTGTTATAACATAATGATTGGAAAGTTAAAGAATCGGCAAAGGTGCGATTTATACACGAGAGCTTGTGTTAAAATGCCAATAAACAATATCATTTCAGACGGTTCCCTGTATTCTTAATCACGAATGATAATTCACGAATTACCGGTACACAGTTGGAACCAGCCCAAAAACAACTGGTCATCGGACCGGTCGTCCTTCGAAGACAACCGAGTCCGAGCAAAAAATCACAGGTCACGGACCGACGGACACGCGCTAAGGTCGAACCTTATCATATCCATCATTACTATGAATTTCATCATCATCATCATCATCATCATTATCATCATCATCATCATCATCGACATCATAAGCAGCAGCAGTAGCAGCAATATCATCATCATCATTATCATCTATCCTCATCATCACTACCATTTCCATCATCATCGTCATTATCATCATCCAATCAACATAACAGTAATCACAAACAATAGCATCAGTAACAACAAATGACAACAACTATTATATAATTACAACAGTACGTCTTCTTTATCGTCCAGAAGAAAAACACAAAACAACGGTAAAAACGTACTACTGCTATTACCACTATCACCAAGAATAAAATCCTACCCACCTTGCTGTACGATATGGCGTCAAACACCTCGTTGATCTGATCAGGATGACTGACGTCAACCACGATAGGATGCGAGTTGACGCCGGCGTCTGTAACCATCACCGGCTTGACGTCATCAACAATCATCTGATCCATCTACAACAGCGGAATAATCATGCGGTATTAGAATTTTTACACCCATAAAAAAGTGTACTAAAAGCTCGATTTGAATTTGTTTTGTAACATTCATTATTTCTTCTGAAGCAATTACACCACAGTAAGCTTAATTAAAAGTTAGCACAAAAATATAAATTGCATCGTCAGGCCAAAACAAAAAAATCTGTGTTTCAGGCAACCCGTCCCTACGTAATAACCCCCCGCCCTCCAACCCGTCCCTACCTAATAACCCCCCGCCCTCCAACCCGTCCCTACCTAATAACCCCCCGCCCTCCAACCCGTCCCTACCTAATAACCCCCCGCCCTCCAACCCGTCCGTACCTAATAATGGAAATACATTGCATTAGTGTGTTTTTGATTATTATATATGCTTTATGAAATTTTGCTATTAAAAATATTTATTTTGAATGGACATTAGAGGTGAAAGAAATATTTGAACCTATATACAATAAAGAAAAAATGAAGCAAAAGGAGAAATTAACCCAATTATTTTCTTTTTGTTGCGAACGTCTTTTAGTGTTTGCGATTCGTTTCGCTTGTATGGCTAGACTTAAAAAAACAACTCAATCCCTACCCTACCTAACGTTTTTGAGACCGGCGCAATAAACACACAAGTATTTCTTGGGGCCTAATTATGGATTTGTACTCATTGTCTTATTTTAATAGTTGGTGGTTATAATCATTGTTAAAACAACTAATAACACTAAATAAATGCCTTTACATTTACATATGAAAACCAGGTGATAATTACCATTTCCCAGTCTGGTTCGGTGACATCGACCCCGAGGTATTCCACAAAGCTGGCAAAGCCCTCGTTGAGCCACAGATCATCCCACCAATCCATAGTCACTATGTTTCCAAACCACTGAAATTAGATCAGTCCATAGTCACTATGTTCTCAAACCACTGAAAGAGAAAGCAGGCCATGGTCCCTATGTTCCCAGACCACTGAGAGAGAAAGCAGTCCACGGTCACTATGTTCCCAGACCTCTGAAAGAGAAAGCATTCCATGGTCACTATGTTCCCAGACCACTGAAAGCGAAAGCAGTCCATGGTCACTATGTTCCCAGACCACTGAAAGAGAAAGCAGTCCATGGCCCCTATGTTTCCAGACCACTGAAAGAGAAAGTAGTCCATGGTCACTATGTTCCAAGACCACTGAAAGAGAAAGCAGTCTATGGTCCCTATGTTCCCAGACCACTGAAAGAGAAAGCAGTCCATGGTCACTATGTTCCCAGACCACTGAAAGAGAAAGCAGTCCATGGTCATTATGTTCCCAGACTACTGAAAGAGAAAGCAGTCCATGGTCACTATGTTCCCAGACCACTGGAAGAGAAAGCTGTCCATGGTCACTATGTTCCCAGACCACTGAAAGAGAAAGCAATCCATGGTCCTTATTTTCCCAGACCACTGAAAGAGAAAGCAGTCCATGGTCCCTATGTTCCCAGACCACTGAAAGAGAAAGCATTCCATGGTCACTATGTTCCCAGACCAATGGAAGAGAAAGCAGTCCATGGTCACTATGTTCCCAGACCACTGGAAGAGAAAGCAGTCCATGGTCCCTATGTTCCCAGACCACTGAAAGAGAAAGCATTCCATGGTCACTATGTTCCCAGACCAATGGAAGAGAAAGCAGTCCATGGTCACTATGTTCCCGGACCACTGAAAGAGAAAGCAGTCCATGGTCACTATGTTCCCAGACCACTGGAAGAGAAAGCAGTCCATGGTCCCTATGTTCCCAGACCACAGAAAGAGAAAGCAGTCCATGGTCCCTATGTTCCCAGACCACTGAAAGAGAAAGCAGTCTATATTCCCAGGCCACTGAAAACAGTCTATGGTGACCCAAACCACTGAAAGAGAAGCCATTATGTGTGACAATGTTCTCAGACCACTGAAAGAGAAGCCATTCTGTGTGACAATGTTCCCAAACCATTGAAATAAGTTTAGTCCATGGTCGCAATGTTTCTAACCACTGAAAGAGAAGAATGCTGTGGTGACCATGTTCCCAGACCACTAAAATAAGACCAGTCCATTGTGACTTTGTCCCAAATTAATGAAAAATAAACCAGTCCATGGTCATTATGTTCCCAAACCACTAAAAAAGGCAAGTACAATGCCACTTATGTACATGTATTGTCAGATTACTAAAAAGAGAAAGGTAGGCCAAAATTGTCATTATGTTCCAAACCACTGAAAAGAGACAAGTGCAATTTCACTATGTTTCCAAAAGCACTGTTAAAGAGAACAGTCCATTATCAATATTTTGCCAAATCACTAAAACGTACCATGTGTGCGATTTCATGAGCGACCACGACAGCGACTCGCTGTTTGTTGGCGGCGGAGGCCTGCATCTCGTCGTAGAGCATGTTCACCTCCCGGTACGTGATGAGGCCCCAGTGCTCCATGGCCCCAGACACGAAGTTAGGGATCGCGATCATGTCTGCAAGAGAGGTGAACGAATATAGCTTGGACACATGAACCTGACACTGACCTCTATACATGGATATATTACAAATCGATTACGACGAATATATATTTATTAGTTCCCGTAATGTAAGCGAGTTCAATCGATTAAAGAGTGTTCCACTGAAAATACATCCATGGTATCATAAAACATATTAGGCGTGTCGTGGGAAACCCAGGCTTACCGCATATGAGTAAAGTGTCGCCCGGATTAGCTGTGCCTGTATTTCTTAAATAAAACATAGTAAACCTGGATTTTATGGGTGAAAGATCCATATTAAGAGCTAATAAAGGAGTTTACATGTGTGAAAATAATGGAACTCAGTTATTTGAACACGTTTACAGTTGGAAAATCGTGGACAACTGTTTCATGTTTACATGAAAGTATGTGAACATTGTGAAAGTAGGTTCTGCTTCTGGCCGTACCGTTCTTGGGGAGCGGGAAAGGTACGTTGAAGAGCTCCTGGAACCGCTCCATTGACTTCTTCATCACCTTCAACGAGTACTCCGCCTGGCTGCGCTTATCAGGCGTAGCAAACACCCGGATCTGGAAGAGGACAAGTTTTTGTGTGGACTACTACATCCAATGCTTCTTTGTTTCTATGATCCCCACGACTGAAATGGACTTATTCAATACCTCTTAAATTGGCATTAGTTCTAGTGAACATTACTGACGTTTATTCTTCTGAAAATTGTTTCTTATTTACGAAAGGCATTTTATAATGCATATTTTCGAAAACGCTTGGTACGAACGGAATATACACTAATGTGCATACTGATTTACTCCAGAGGCATCACCAGCTATCGCATACAGATAACTATACAATAAAAAGTTACCAAAACGTTATTATTTTACCGATTTCAATGCGTTTTTTTAATGTATTTTGGTCGGTAAGATGTTCATAAGAAACGATTTCTGCAAAATTTAATTTTTATTGACATATTTTTGTACTGCTGCTTTAATTGGCTTAACTACGACAACTAGAACATCTGGACCCGCGACTTTTTTTTTTTAAGTTTCCACAATCAGACTTAATCTTATTTTCAAGTCTCAATCTTTAAGTTTAACTTAACAGAGATTTAGTCTTAAACGAAACATCTAAATTTTAATCTTGAGTTAAGTTCAACTTTTAGTCTCAAATAATAGCAATTGTAGATGACATAAGCAATCTTCAAATAAATAATTTAATTAATGCTCGCTAAATCGGCGGAAATAAAGTACTTGGGGTCACAGGTTTGTGTTTCCTTACAGGCCTAGTTTAATCCTTTTATATTTGACCCCCCCCCCCCCCCCCACACACACACAACAAATCTGGGATATTGTACACCTGTGTATTGGCACCCTACTGTGGTCACAGTGTGGCTACCCTTATCCAGTGGCGTAGCTACATGTAGGCCTTGTAGGCCCGGGCCTACAACTTTTTGTCAAAAGTGAAAAAATAAATGGCCTAAAAATGCAATAAAAATCAAATGCTAAGGGTAGGGGGGAGGGCGCTAAGGGTAGAACGATTTAATTCCTTATTAAGAAATTGAGTATAAGACGATCTAAATATAAAAAAATCATTTATGAAATGCGCCTTTAGACACAAATAGAAGTAGACTTAAGCGGATTATTAAAGTAAGTATCTGAATTTTTTTTTAGCTTTCTTGGGATCGCAAAACGGTAAAAACTGGATCAATATGCTTTTTTTTTCGATCGCTTCGCTAGCTCATATTCGTACAATACACAAAAGTATTTAGTAAAACTTAATACTTAAAACATACCCGTTCTAGCTCGCTACCAATTCTTAAGTAAATAAATCCACACCGTAGTACCTGCGCCAAGGTTCAATGAAAACGATAAAATATAGACAGTGGGTATATATGCCTTTGTTCGGGGATGCTATATTATTGTTTTGTTTTCTAAATATTTCAGATTGTATATATATATGAAGATGTCAACAGCAATAAAGATTTGGCACAGGAAATACCACATTAAAGACATTTATACTAAACATATGTGATTTAAAGTTGAAATTAAAGTCAAATCAATGACTATTTTCGAGCTTAAACAGAATCGTTTCAATATATTGTTTAGTTTCCAAAGATCTAAATTGACAGACATTTTGTTAAATGTTACATTAGCAATCACACCAAATTATATTTTGTTTTATACATTTATAAGAAAGATATTTAATACGTGATAAAGTAGAGGGGTGCCCAAAACGTTGGGACCATTTCCGAGCGATTTAATACGTTCCAGGCACCACATGTCAGCGAAACGCAAGTGACACAATGTCGGCATCTCTAGCCTTATTGGTTCGCAACGCAGTCATAAGAGTATCTTTCACAATCGTTGGTGTAAAAGACATGTTCGTCTGTTCGTCCGTTCTTTCGTATTAATGGAGAAAATAAACAGTGCTTAGTACATTTAAAAATACAACTGATAAGCATGTGTGAGTTATTTAATGACATTCACTTTAAAACGAGACAATGACACTTCGGTAAATAACTAATATATATAATTCTTGATGTGAATGTGTGTGTGTGTTTGAATGTAGTCAGCTATGAATTTCACTCGTTTAAAGACGTTTCTTAAATATATAACATTGAATAGTGGACAGGCACATCAAACAACGCCAACGTGCAACGTGCGATAGGTCGTTCCGCTGCATGAAGAGGCTGAAAACGTACCTGCGATCAACCATGTACAAACAGGCTTTCCAGCCTTGCAATGATGCACATACATAGGGAGCAAGCTGTTGACGTTGAAAACGTCAGTAATACATTTGCGGCGTCAAAAGTTGTAAAATGGAGTTCTATTAAAAGTGATGACAGACATAATTGAAACTTAAACTATTTTGCAGAGAGCCACTGCAAGCAACGAACGTGAAGCCAGATAGTTAAAGCCCATGTTATACGCACTACATGTATATTTGTTTATAACTATTTAGTTTGAAGGACTTGTAAAGTAAATGAATTTAATGAAGGTTAGAGCAAGAACGTGTTGTTTTTATATTTATCGGTTTATACTTTCACATATATAAGCATAATTCATATCTTGACCTTATGCCCCGGCCTACAACACGAAAATGGCCTAGCTACGCCACTGACCGTATACACTGCTGCAGAGGAAACAGTGCACTTAGTGACTTCTCAGTCAGCTGAGAGAAAAGATAATGATAAGAGATTTTCTGGTGGACCAATACACAGAGTGGAATACCCCATGGAGAGGCCAGACATTCCTTAAACTAGGCCTTTAGCTGTTTTCGTTGTTCTAGCCGTTCAAAGTTTAAGTTTAATTAAACTTGTTTGAGATTGCACTACCACGACTGTCTCAAAATTGTTTTTTCTCAATTTCAATTTAAGATTGAAATGGACGACGGACAAAAGGCGACCAAAAATGCTCACCATGAGCACGTTGTGCTCAGGTGAGATAAAAACAAGGGGCGTAGTTGAAACAGGGATACTGCAAAACAAGAAATGTCCTTTAAAAAGACAATCGGCGTTGAAATTAATATTGAGATGTCATTTTTTTTTTACCTGAAACATAATACAAGAGGGACAAGATGATCGTTTACGTGACTTCTCTGACCTCGGCTTGTTTGGTCCCCACTAAGGAGACTTCTTTCGGACACTATAAGAAACCCTATCGGACCCAAAATTAATTGGAGATAAATTCAAACATTATTAAGATGTTTACCGTGAATAAACCGATCATACCACCCATGTTTTCATCGGTGATCAATGAATAACCTCAATGCTAGTAACTTACGTTACTATAATTGTTACATGAATTTGTCAAGAAAATTGAACAAATTAACTATGTCAAAAAATAATTGCGGAAATGAACGAAAATTATTATGTATCAGACGAGTGTACATAGTTATGTTAAATAATATACTATACGTATCATAAGTTTTGCAAATATTGTATTCATGCTACGCAAATGAGGTAAAAGTAACATTTTGACGTATTATGAGACTTCTTTCACCACATTTTATTTATAGGAAGATGTTAAATATTTTTAAAATTGAATAACATCTACTGGAGAAGTTAATTGAAAGGTGCAATTATAAATAATTCTTAATAAAACGCAACCGCAATTCAAATATAAATTAACATGCACAGTAAGTTTATAAATATAAATTCCCCATTTATTGAAATTATCGGGTTTATGATTCTCCGGACGCTAAGTGACGAATGTATATTAGCATAGCTCTACCACGCGCTATTTTTAGAATGATGCACCCTTTATCTCCAGTGTGTTCAATAAGCTGGAATAGATCATTTCATACCGATCTTCGCCGAATATCTACGTATGGCTCCGAAACGTTTCAGAGCGCAATAATTCTTACAAAATCGGATCACTGTAATTGCTATTTATATAGCGTGCAGCTGATGTAGGCTGAACAAAATGTGAATAAATATTACATTAAGTTCATGTCATACAATGAGTAAAATTGTTCATAATTATGTTCAGTTCTAGAGTGTATGTCAAAGATATGTTCATAACTTTATTTTAACCGCTTATACAAACAATTGTGTAAATTTTAATCCCCCCCAAATATGCAACAGTTATTGGTGAACATCATACCATTGTTGTAAGTTTGCATTCCCTGAAATTAGAAAATTTTCCCAATGCTATTGGCATTCAATTGTCCCGCTGCATAAGATTATCGCCAGAAATCTAGGTCAAAAGTGATTTTAGACAGCTACGCCGAATAACTTCTGTTGAGTGTAGAATAGGTCATATCGCGAGCAATGAACTGTTATAAATAACATGCGCACATTGTTCTGTCAAAAAATTTACAATTTATAGAGCTTGATGAAGAGGTAAGTGAGTATGGGTAGACACTTAGCAGGCCGCGGGATAACACAGCTTACACAGTGAAGAGGGTTGGCCTAAAATAAATGGTATCCTGTTGAGTACGGATGTCCATGTGGGCCAAAAGCTTGACACAAATAAGTATTTGACAGGATTAGAAAGTATCTGTCTTGGAAAAAAATTAAATTAAAAAAAGAGTGCATGATTAGCCTGGGCGTATAATGATTAGGCGTAAACAAGTTGTTGATTTCCGCTTACCCCCCCCCCCCCCCCATTTTTTTCCGCCGATCCTAGAAGTTTTTCTTTGCCTATCGATCATTAAATATTTCAATTTTTCGGTAAAAAGAGAAGTTTTCGCTAATATGCAACTTTTCGATAATTAGGCATCATTTCGAAGTAGTCTGCGTGAGCAGGCGCTCTTGGTAATGACATACCGTAAGGTACAGTTTCTTTGATTGGAGGCGTTTCAACATAGTACATCCAGTCCAATATACATGTACCTTAACTGTGTGGCGAATATGCAGCGAAGAAAAAAAGTTAAAGAAAAAAAGTTATTTCTACCCCGTAGATTTTTTGGAGACGTAAGGGGAAACCAACAATTATTTTTTTGGTCTAAGTGTTAACGCATATTTTGTTGTTGTTTTTTTTACATTTTTGCTAACCATATCGGAAATGCTTCTTATCGTAGTCACAAGGTTTCGTTAAATGGTCATAATCTTTTGCATACATTTGTAATGTTTTACTTAGGCCTACCACAGTCGCATTGTTACGTAGGGTTACGGTAGTTTGAATGGTCTACTGACAGTAGTCGAAATATTTTATATAGTGTTCGCAATATTTCGCCTAGTTATTTGCTTTATTTTACTTACCTTAGTCTCCATGTTTTACATTAGTCCCAATGTTTTACCGTAGTCCTAATGTTTTACATTAGTCCCAATGTTTTACCGTAGTCCTAATGTTTTACCTTAGTCTCAATGTTTTACCTTAGTCCCAATGTTTTACCTGATGCCTAATGTTTTACCTTAGTCCCAATATTATACCTTAGTCCTAATATTTTACCTTAGTCCCAATGTTTTACCTTAGTCCCAATGTTTTACCTTACCTTAGTCCCAATGTTTTACCTTAGTCCCAATGTTTTACCTTAGTCCCAATGTTTTACAATAGTCCTAATCTTTTACGTTGGTCCCAATGTTTGCCCTAGTCAGAATGTTTTACCGAAATTCCATTTTTTTTAATTTAGTCACAGTGTTTTGCCGAAAAAGTCCCAAGACTTTAACTACGTCTCAGTGTTTTACATTTGTCTCACTGTTTTAGCGTAGTCCTAATGTTTTACCGCACTCATTGTATTTTACCGTAGTCCCAATATTTTGATGTAGTCCCAAAGTGTTACCGTACTCATAGAATTTTACCGCAGTTCCGATGTGTAACCGTAGTATAAACGTTTTACCGTAGTCGAAAACGGCCTAAATGTTATCGTACACATAGAATTTTTACCGAAGCCCTAACGTGCTACCGTACTAAACAAGGTTTTTACTGTTTTACATATTGTGGTAAAAATGCTTTGCACACATATAGTCACAATGTCTTACTTTCCGTCTACTGTTTTACATATTGTGGTAAAAATGCATTGCACACGTTTAGTCACAAGGTCTTGCTCACCGTCTACTGTTTAACCTATTGTGGTAAAAATGCTTTGCACACATTTAGTCACAATGTCTTACTTACCGTCGTTCCGTACTCAGTCACGTCAGTGATGTTCGCAAAGTCGCAGACGACAAAGCAGACGAGATATGTCGACATGGGTACAGAGCGGTTAAAGTGCGTCGCCTGGAGCCTGGAGTCGAGAACCCATGGAACGGTTCTCTTAAACGAAATATATACATTATTCTAATATGATACTCGCTATTTTTCTATAGCCAAAGAACAAAATTATCGTTTTACCCAATAAACAACGCAAAAAAGTCCCGATTCTGAACGGAGTATAGTAAAAAGTAGTTCCAACTACAATTCCTACAATATGTGTAAAATCATGTTAGAATCGAACATGCTAAAACTCTGTCGTTCTGATGCGTGGATATTAAACAACTTGGGCTAACGCTCTCGTGGTTTAATTCCTACGCATCAGAACTCCAAATCGTTGTTTATTGATCGATACACAACGATAAATCTTACATAACAAGTAATAAGGTCAGTGTGTTAATAAAACTAAAAACGCTACTTTAGTATAACGTATAATTGTGTTTATCACGACTTTAAACGTGGTTAAGGAATAATACATTCCACGTGGCTATACCAGTACATGATTTATACTTGGGGCTTTGTTTTTTTACGATTTTTTTTTATTCTGGAGCACACTGTGTGATTTGAAGTCATGGTCGACTTTTTCTTAAGATTTACAATTAACCACACCATAAATACTCGACGGAATACCATTGTTGTGCAATATATTTTAAAATCAGAATAATAAAGTTTTATGATTTTAAACATTTACATTTAAACGCTGATAAGAGTTATTAAACTTCAATTCCAAGTATATTTAAGTTTTATATGAGATTTATACAATGTTCTGGAATGCTTGTACAGGAGCTTATAGGTAAGGTATTACAACAAAACCATCGTCAACAAAAACACCTACAACAACAACAACAACAACAACTACTACTACTACTACTACTACTACTACTACTACTGATACTATTGCTACTACTACTACTACTACTACTACTACTACTACTACTATTATTACTACTACTATTACTACTACTACTACTACTACTACTACTACTATTACTACTACTATTATTACTACTACTACTACTATTATCAATACTACTACTACTACTACTACTACTATTACTACTACTACTACTACTACTACTACTACTACTACTACTACTACTACTACTACTACTACTACTACTACTACTATTACTACTACTACTATTACGTCTACTACTACTACTACTACTACTACCACTTCTACTTCTACTACTACTACTACTACTACCACTCCTACTTCTACAACTACTATTACTACTACTACTACTACTACTACTATTACTACTACTACTATTACTACTACTATTACGTCTACTACTACCACTACTACTACTACTACTACTACTACTACTATTACGTCTACTACTACTACTACTACTACTACTACCACTCCTACTTCTACTACTACTACTACTACTACCACTCCTACTTCTACTTCTACTATTACTACTACTACTACTACTATTACTCCTACTATTTTTACTACTATTACTACTACTATTACTACTACTACTACTATTACTACTACTACTATTACTACTACTACTACTACTATTACT